>WMED01005279.1:3241-19682 GCA_019650415.1 Pipa parva
TAAAGTCCAAATTGTTGTGTAAAGGTGTGAATTCGCCAGCTAAAGACAGTTGCAATAGATTGCTGTCACAGTTGCGTCTTTATAATGAGAATATTGTCACAGTCACCACTGTACTATGGGAAAATCATTGCAGTTTGCAACTTTAAAAATTGTCACGGTCGCAACTTTACAATGGGAAATTTGTCACGGTCGTAGATTTGCTAAGGGAATCCATTGTTTGAGAATTCGACAGTCGAATTCTCACTTTAGTGAATAACCCCCTAAGTATGAATTTCACCTCCTTCTGTTCCACTCTGTTCTTGCTTGCATCTGTATGATATTTATCTAAAAATGGTTGTATTTTGAGCCCTACATTCTTCAATAAGTAGCTGCTCTGGTGGTGTTCTCCTCACATGGGTATAAAGTATGCACATCCCAGACTGCGCAGCAGATGCACACTTATATATGTAAATCTAAAGTATACTCTGATGGCACTGTCAGACAATTCATTGAGTCACTTAGAAAATAATATCTAGGCGCTCTTTAACTCATCTAGAACTAGGGTGAAAAGAATACAGTGAATGATTTAGTGTTGTTTTCTAAAATTCATCTAATCCTGTACCCCCAAGAAAAGACCCCCTTTTACATGCTTAAGAAGCAATTTACTGGTAGCATTAGATTGCTTGGCAAAGGATGTACTAGCCAGGTTGGTGATCTGGAGCAACGTGGCAGAAAATCCCCCTTGCTCTGATTAATACAAAAACGTATCACACAAATCAGCGTTCCACTCTCATGGTTGGATTCATTTTGTAAAGACATACTGGAAGAAATATGCTGAAAAGATAATAATGATTTGTAATATGTAATAGCACCTGTAGTGATAGGCGCAGAGGCAATGTTTAAATTGCCATCCATTAAATTTAATTTAGCCTTGAAGCAAGTAGATTGGAGCAGGGCTGGGCCAAGGTTTTTTTGTGCCCTAGGCGGAGTAATGAAATCATCCCCTGCTGCTCCCCTCCATGCTGATTTCCATTCCCCCTTTACCCTGAGCTACCTGTCCCACAACACCACCCATTCCCCATACTGTGTTGCCCCCAAAACCCCCTTTCCACACTGTGCTGCCCCCTCCTTCCTACTCCCTACCCTTTGAAGGAGAGGGGTGCTATCTTGTGGCTCACCCTCCTCCTTTCCTGTTCCTACCTACCTCCTCCATGGCCCGGCTCTGTCTAGTGTAGAGCTGAGTGTACACCCTTTCGTCGCCCCAGCAATGATTCAATTTCCTGCCGATCACAGGAAGTTACATCATTGCTGGTGGTAGGAACACTGCTAGCACTACAGCAGACAGAGCAAGGTCATGGAGGAGGTAGGTAGGGACAGGGAAAAGGAGGGGGAAAGCAGCAAGATAGCAGCCTAGGCAGCCGAGTACCCTGCTTACCCCTCGGCCAGGCCCTGGTTTGAAGGTGCACTGAACAACCATTGATTCCCACCCCAAATAGACAATATTAGTGTGAAAATATGACCCCTGTGGCTGAGAACATGCCTGCTCTTACCTTAAATGTTTCCTAGAGGAAATTATCATGTACAAAATCCTTAGGGACCAGTGGAGGCAATTCATGGGTGCACAATACTGCAGATCTGGGCTGTGCCTTGTGCTTGGTACAAAGGTAAACCACAAGAAGAAATTTAAGGGCCATTACAACTGCACTGATTGCATGAGCGACAAATCATTTTGGCACATTAAAAGAATATTTTAGTTGATTATACACCAGACAAAATAGTGGGAACACCTAGTGTTAAGAATAAGCTGGTATGCCAATAAAAAAATCTTCCCAAAAATGTACCAATCACCAAAGTGTATTTGATGGGTTGTCCTGCCAGAAAACCAGAAAGAATCAGTCATGCTGGTTATCAATCTTCCTTGAAATGAGCTTTAATGTATGAGACATGCCACTTTAAAGCACAAGTTGATATTCATGCTGTGACCTCTCTTTAATCAATTAATCAGTTGGACTACCAATTAATGTCACTTCAAAGGGAAGATAAATTCATGTCCACAACTGATCACTTAGATGCGGATCCCATTTGCAGGTGTTTTCATTTCTACTGGTGCTTCCTATCCCTACTGTTGCATAGCTGTACTTGTAGGTTCTCACACACACAGTAAACTTGTTAGGCACTGGATACTGTTACTGAATGGGTCCATGATTGAATTTGGAATTGTTCATAAAACCTACAACGGAGACAATGAAAATGTATCACGCAGGGCTGCTATTTGTTTTATGTTCACTTTGTTAAAAGATTGATTTTGTCAGCAGGTTTAGTACATCCATATAGAAAATGAAACGCAAATGCAGGTGATTCCGCATACCTCCAGGGAGTCACAAGAGACACTTGCTCACTAAACTGACAAATTACCACCTCCATGTAAAAACCATCATTCATAGAAGTACACTGATTTATCAACAATTCATTAAAGAACATCCTTGTTTCAATAATTGCTGATTAAACAGTGCACACGAGGGGGAAAAAAAACACTAATCCTTCCTCTCTGAAGTTAACAATAGAGAAGGGTGGACATTAAAGTTCTAGTCTTCCTGCCAGATTATTCTCCTCTGTAAAAATTTTCTACCACAGGTATTACAGAAGACCATTATCTCTGACTGCAGTGGAAGGATATAATAAGGTATCACACGAGGCAAATCTCGCGGGAGAAACTTCAAAGCATTCTCCCGAGTTATTGAACTCGGAAAAGTGCAAACGGCTTTTACAAGTTTAATAAATTTCGCCCAAGTTACTTACCTCCCTAATCATAATATTGTGATTTACACCACCAAAGTTCCATTGGCATGAAACATAGAAGTAGCTCACTCAACTCAAAGGGCCACGATCTCCTTAATGACTGCATTATTAGAACACAGCCATCGACCAATTGTGATGCATTAGCTTTAATGGAATGAATAAACTTAGGGCTACTCTGAGAATATTAATAGTTAATTTTAGAGAGAACACTCCCTGTTAGAATTCTCTGCTAATTTTGTCACTAGAAGTACAAATCTGACTCAGCTGCTTAAATTGGCATTACTTGTCAGGGGTGTCATGCACGAAAACTTAGCCCACTAAAAGGATTTTTGGCTAAGGTCTATTATATTGGGTTCCCTTTGCCTCTTTAATTCTACCATTGAGGAAAAAAAAATGAACATATGTACAGCACTCTCCTGCTTACCATAGAATGACTTCATTAATACAAGGGGATGCAAGATACAGAAAATGCGTTTCGGGCCATGTGCTATTTATCAAGATAACTCTAAACACAACTTCCTTTTTCTTAAAATAACCACAGTGCCCTCTTGTGTTTGTAATTAGCATCTCATTCATATTAACGATGCACATATTGAATATATATGCATGTTATTATAATATGAAGAACCCAAGAAAATGTAAAACCTAAAAGTCTCAATTAATATTTGAGATTTCTGTTTGTGGGGAAAAGTTTTGTGACCTAGAACACATTCCTCTTTAATAAAATCCTATCCCTATCTCCTGTCTCCACAAGGAGGAGAAACAATTATTCCATTACCTAAACCAGAGATGGTCTCTGTATCCATTCTGCAAACCATGCAATGTATCACTTTAATCTTTCATCCAATCCCTGACTTCATTACTGAATGTAATATTTAGTCCTACTACAAAGGCACTTTAGCTTGTTTCACTTGCAAAAATATCATTACAACGAACCCTACAAGGTATAAATGTGGATTTATCAGGAAGAAATATAACAGAGTTTAATTTATTAAAGGACAGTTAACAAAAAAAAAAAAATCAAAATTACCATTTGGATTGGCATGACAGTTATTCAAATACAACACTTGTAAAAGTGTGAAGTTGAAATGACAAATGTTATTACTTTCTGTTCTTATCTTTACTGATAACAGTCATGTTGTTAAACACACCTCATCCAGTCCCATTGTTTTCTACTGCGCTTTGTGAGAGATATAGTTTGATAAAATTATATCTTAAACTTAGGTTTGGTTTGTAATGCCATCAAAAAGCATTTACAGGACTGTGTGCCCTAAAGCCCAATTTTTAAAGCTAAATATCTTACTTTCTATACACAATTTAAAATTTTTGGAAGCACAAATTGAATATACTGTATATTAACTATAAATGCATTTCAGGCATTTCAAATTTTTGGTGTTATTGTTCTTTTAAAGCAGAAGTAAAGATCCATTTTGTCAAGGGGTGATTTGCAAGAGGGAGTCTTCACTTCTGTCCTCTTTACTTCCTGCTTCCTGTTCAAACTCACTGAATTGAGCATGCTCAGAAGCAGTTTGCCATCAAAATTCTGCTTCTGAGCAAACAAGTCTTTACTTCTTTAAATAATTTATCAGATTTATCACCATAAATACAGCTGATCTACTCTTTTTGTTGTTGTTGTTGTTTTTTATAGAATCATTGTAACTAGAAAAAAAGGTTTTTCTTGTACCTTAAAAAAAAAAAGAATGTTGGTAAATTAAGATTAGCACTTAAACTGATCTACTTAATTGCTGAAAAAAGCTATGTTATGTTCTTCTGCTTGTACAGGGCTCATACGACTGGTGCATTGACATTGGTCGTGAAGGGGTGTGCATATCTTTTAGTAGCTGTGTAACGAATTTCTGTTTTAAAAAAAAAAGTAGCAAGTAATTTTATTTGCACCATAGAAGCTTTGTCGTTCATATGTACATAGCTGCTCATTTCATAACCACAGAAAAGAATAGGACCGGATGATTCCAGTTCTTTGTATTTGCTATTCTGTAGGGTCTGCTGCAACCTATTTTATATGAGAAGGTGTACGTACAAAATTCTTAATTAATAGTATTTTCTATTGCGTTACCAGTTTGCTTGCCCCTGCTACTTCATTTTTAAACAAGATACACTGAAAAGGATTATTACCTTTAGAATTTTGCACACACTGCCTTTGTCTATATTTTCTAATAGATAGCATCCCTTTTTTTCATACTTCTAGAATTTTAATAGCATGTGATTATCTGTGCTTTCCCGCCAAGGCCTAAAAATGAAGGTACAAGTAAATCATTGGGGAATTAATGTATTGCTTTGATAGTTTCAGCAATTAATAGCAGAAAATTTTAATTCTAAATCTGTTCACTAGAATTAACCTGAAGAACCATGACAACTGGACATTTATTAATGGCTCATTAAATTGTCCAGGGCTCATGTGGGCAGTTAAAAACTCATTGATTACAAATTGATGCCACGGGGAAGAGGAAGGGATTAAAAACTCTTATCTCTTAGGGGGTAAAGTGATGTTAACTCTTTGTTCACATTCTACCGTCTCACAGATTTTAAATGGCAAAGTGAAACAAACGGGGGAAATTCATCAACAGGTGCAATCGTAAACAGAAGTCGAGTAACCCATAGCAACCAATCAGCAGTGGGATTTTAGAATCCTGCTTCCCCTGTGCTAGAGAAGGCTAACTAGCTGATTGGTTGATATGGGTTACTCTGTAAATATTGACCCTTTTGATTAATTCCCATAAATGAATTCGATTACAGCAGTATGTTAAAGCAAGGAATTTTCGGCAAACCCTAGCAAATTCCAGCAAAGATTTATGGTATTCAGTTAAAAAAATGTTTATTTGTATCGTATTTTTTTTTACATAAAAAAGTGATTGGAATGGAAAAAAAAATCATCGTTTACAGACTCCATCGTATTGTCACATAGGTCCTCCTGAGATGACGACCAAAGCCGCCCTTCCTGCATCTCAGCAGCCCCAGGAGGATGACCTTTTCTAGAAATGGGGATAATCGTTTTTCAGGCAAGTTCAAATTCTAGCAGAAATTTTTGCTCACTAGATTTGTCCTACTCTGCATTGCTTGAATGATAAACTATGCCAATGAAGTATTCCCGGGAAGCGACATGAATCAGCAAGCTACTTAGCATTGTAGGATAACGTTTTAATCTATTGATTTATTGTCTCAAAGCTCTACTGGGCACCATCCTATAAATAATAGTGGCAATTTATTGGTGTATGGCAAAATCAAGCCAGTTTCATGTTTCCTGTAGTTCTCAAAACAATTTCTTCTTTAAAAAAAAAAAAAAAAAAAAAAAAATGAAAACAGTACCATAAAATAATGCAGAGCTTTCCAGAAGCTCATTTTTCATTTATGTTAAGAATTGAAAATGTCCAGTGTCACAGATAAATGCTTATATAGACAGAATAACAATGCTTGGAAAAACTCTCATGGGTAGATGAAAGAAGATGAAGTAGCAATTACAGACATGGACATACATCAGAGTCTACAGCAGTGGTTGTACGTTTGTATATATGGGGTGTATTTACTAAGATTTTTTTATTTTATTTATGACAACATATTTTGATGGACATAGTACAGTATTTTACAACTTTAGGCATTTAACACTGACATTGAATTTTGTAACATGAATCAAAAAATGGAGAGGTAAGACTCTGTCCGACCAGTGAAGAACTTTGAATACAGTCTGACGAAAACAGTTGTGAAATGTCTTGCTAGAAAGTGTCTTATAAAATGTAAACATTTGACAATAATTGTGAATTGTTGCAAATGCAGCAAAAACGACATCTCTCTAAAATAATAATAATATGGTATGATTGTAGTCTCCTAATGGGTAGTATGCAGACCTGGAAACTTGCCAGGTTTAGGGGGGAATTCATCAACAGGACAAATCTTTCCTGAGGTCTAGTAACAGTTACATTGCATCACAATGAGGGAGCATCAAAATAAAAATTGAGTTTGAAAAGCTTTTTACAAATGAAAGTGGCATTGGTCCTTTTAAATTATAAGTAACTCTTCCGATGCCATTCATAAGGTTATAAATTACAGAGAATTAAAGAAGCAGGTTAGTCACCCACAGTTATTTGCCTGTCGTTTTACTAATGTTAAATATATACTATCTATATTTCGTTTACAGCTCACTTTTTCCCATAGAAAGTACTGCAAAATATAACCTTATAATACAAGGGTACCTATGATTTTAATGGCAATTCATGTAACTCATAATTAGCATATTCTAAATGATGGGGTTGGGAAAGTGGCATGGGTTGGTACAAAGGTAGGTATATGAGAAGGAGACAAGTGGGGTGGGTGAGAGAAAAGTGGGCATGAAAGAGAAATGACAGCAAAAGGTAAACAGAAGTGGCACTGGGGGAAAGAGAGATGTTTGATGAGAGAGAGAGTGATGAGGAAGAGAGTGATAAAGAGGTGGCAGTGAGAGAGGGGTAACAAAAAAAGTGGTGGTAGAGAGAGAGGTGAAAGGAAAACAGATACAACTGGAGTGATAGAAAAGTTGGGGATGAGACTGTTTATACAACATAGGAACAGATTTACTAAATAGGTAAAAAATGGGAACACGTTTCATCATTTTCTATAAAAGCAAAACTGCAAAGTGAAAATTGTTGACTGATTTTGTGGCAGGAACCATTCACACAAAGATTGAAGAGGGTTATTCACTAAAGTCTGAATTGTTGCGTATAGGTGCGAATTCACTAGATAAAGACAGTCGCAATAGGCTGCTACTGTCGCAGTCACATCTTTATAATGAGAATATTGTTGCAGTCGCAACTTTATTATTGGAAAATTGTTGCAATGATAACTTTAAAGAATTGTCGCGACTTCACAATGGGGAAATTGTCGCGGATTTGCTATGGGAATCCGCTGTTTGAGAATTCGACAGTCGAATTCGCACCTTAGTGAATAAACTGAGAGATTGCAGCTGTGAAAATGATTAGTGACTACTGCAACTGAGCAATGGGGGTAAATTAGTAGCAGAATGCCAGAAGTGGAGGCTAAGAGAAAACAATTAGCAGGAAATATGTGGAAGGGGGAAACCGTGGGAGTTATACTGATATTGCACGTTTTAAAAGATAATGTTTTGTTGGAATTCTTTTGTGCACTGAAGTCGTGTTGGGTAATCTGCCCAAATCTATGAATGCAGATGATCAAAATTGTACTACATTTTACTGCCACCTTAAAATTAATCCCACATACTTAGAATTATTGAGCCTAAAATATATTGGCTTCTAAGAAATAAAAATGGCTTTTTGTATTAAGATGATTCCTGGTTTTCAGTAAGATTAGCCATTAGCGTTTCTGTATGTTTCTGGAAGTCGAGGTCCAGTGCTAAGAGGCTAGTCATTAAACCACTATGCTTGGACGTAGATGGTGAACATGCAGTCCTACATCTGTTGTGGTAGTATAGCTACAATTCTGTAGTAACTGGATGGGTGCAGGTAGCATGTAGAGATTTGGGAGAGAAACAAAAAACAGGTATAAATCAAATAACCCTGTAGAGGTGCCTCAGCATTCTGGAAATTCCTAAAGATCTAAAAGGGTCTGTGGTTCACGTCATGGGTGTGTTTAGACTAAGCAATACCCTTGACACCTCCAAAAATCCTCACATCACAGCCAAAAACTTGTGGGTTACTCACACACTTCTCCGAGTAAACAATTTTTAGACAATACTCACTGAACTGTTTCATACCCACAGTGTTCTTCCTATACCTTTCTGTGAATTGATTGGCGAATTATTTATTCAGTGCTTTCATTACATTCTGTTCACATGTCACATCATTCATATAGCCCTCCCTACTGCAATAACATTTGCAGTTATGCTTTACAGATATAAGGATTTTTTTTTTAATCTACTCAACCAATAAGTCTGTAACTATCTGAAACTGGGCACAGATCCAAAGCAATTTCCCCTCTTAATATTTGATGGTTTTCTGAGTCTGACCTGACCTGTAATTCCAAATAAAACTCAAACACTTGATTTAACCGAAGGAAAGACATTATGTCTCCAAATAAGTCACAATTATTGACATGCTTTTAGGATCATTAGGTTTACTGAGATTGTGTTAAGGAAAATGGAAAAAAACAGCAGCATGCAATAAATTCAAGGTTTCTTGTGATGTCACATAAACTAGGTCTGGAACTGCTATAATAAAACAAACAATTAAAGTGAAATAAGAAAGTTTTCTATCTCTTACTTGGCTTAGGTAAGCTAGGCAAGTCTACAAGCTGGTAAACAGGATTATGACCTCAGGTACCACTGTTTCCACACAGCAAACAAAAACCATTATTCTACCAAGTAGACCTAAATTAGCATTAGATTGCATACATAGAGCTTTAAAGCAGTAGTCTTACCAACATTTCCAAAAACCAAAATGGTAGACGCAATATCCAATTACCACAGGATACAAAACACATTCCATGTGGTTTCAGAATACTTTGTATTTGATGAATTATTGAAAAAACAAATAAATCCACTGCCCTGCTCTCTATCTCTCCCTTGGTAAAATGGGGGCAAGCTTCCTTTGTCTGCTCCTTTTATTACCCCTTATCCCAAGCCCCCTGCCCCAACCACCTCTCTTTCTTCACACTATTGCCCTGTCCCCTGTCGTATCAGCCATTCAGCCCAGTTCATGCCGCCGCTCCCTTTACTTTTGGTTGTGGCTCTCTTTCCATGTGGTTTCAGAATACTTTGTATTTGATGGAATAAAAACTAAGTGTGGAACAGCTAAACTCTGATATAATGATGAGGTTCTCACAACAAGGCAAGAGTGAAGCAACAAAAAAAGTAGGGGAGTCATTTATCAAAGTGAGAATTCGACTGTCAAAGTGAATTTGCATCACTTCGGGTGGCTACGCCCTGGTTCTCTACTCTTTATTCACTAAACAGAAAATTCCCATAGTAAAGTTGCGAACACGACAAAATTCCCATAGTGTAGCCATCTATTCTGTAATATGCGACCATCGTTAACTGGCAAATTCGCCACATTGCAGAGTTTGATGAATACCCAAATATGGGGAATAGGCAAATTCACACCTTTACGCGACAATTTGGACTTTGATAAATAACCCCCAAGGTCTCTCTCAGGCAATGATTTAAAAGCAGATTCGGGTTTTAAGATTGGCTGTTCAAGCTCTTTTCAAGAAGCACAAAGAAAAGGCAGTGGTGAGGACTGTAGGTGCAGTGGTCAGCCAAGGAGATTTCCCTTCAAAAGCGCAACTGGTAAAAGCCATTGGGACCCAGGCACACCCTTTGTACGGTTCAAATCTGGCCAAAATTGATCTTCATGGAAAGATTGTGTCCAAAATACCTGGATGTATTAACCAGGCCAAGCAATCCAACAATGCAAAAAACAAAAACAAAAAACATAGGAACAGGGTGCAGTTTGACAACTCAAAAGCTAAAGTCACTTTGTTTCATGAGGGATTTGAGAGTGGCAAAATAATCAGCATCTGCAGGCAACAGAGAAGCATGGTGGAGGTTCCTTGCAAGTTTTGGACTGAATTTTAGCAAGTAAACTTAGGAATTTGGACATGGTTAATGGTTTCCTCAGTGATGAATAATATAAGCAGATAATTATCCATCATGTATCACCACCAGGGAAGCACCTGATTGGCTCCAATGTTATTCTGCTGCTGGACAATGTTCCCAAACATAGAGCCAATGTCATTAATAACTATCCTCAATGTAAAGAAGAACAAGGAGTTCTTTGGCAAAATTTAAAGTCAAAAATGACTTTTTCATGGAAAAAGTAAGAAAATAATTTTTGACTTTAGTAAATTTCGCCTATCTTGTGTCTCTACAGTGCCCTGATCTCTAAATCTTTGTGTCCACCTGGGATTACACGAAGAGACAGGAGGATGTAAGCATGCACACATTTATAGAAGATATGTGCTTAGTTCTCTGAGATGATTAGAACAACCCCTCTGTCAAGTTCCTTCAACACTGTGTAAAGTGTACCTAGGAGAACTGATGTCATTTTGGAGACATTTATGGATTTCACATAAGATATTGTTTTGATTCAGATTTGTCATTTCTTCATTCACTTTGCCATATATCAAATAAATTATTAACACTTCTATCTTTGAAAGCATTCCTACTTTGAAGCAGGTGATCAGTGGTGGCGAACCTATGGCACGCTGCCGTCGCCACCACTGGTATTTCTGATTCCCCCTAGTGAGTGAGCGGTCTTTCAGTGCAGGCCGTGGAATTGACCTGACATTTTTCATGTTGGATTTGCGGCATTACAATGAAAGACCACTCGCTCACTGGAAAGCGCTCCTCCCTCAATGCAGGCAATTACATCACTTATCAGTGCCTGCGGATCGGGGGAAGGAGCAGGTAAGTGACATCATCTTTTCAGCACTTGGTGCCAAAAAAAAAGGTTCGCTGTCACTGATATATAAGAAGAAAATCATATACCAACTTTAAAAAAAAATATGTTACAAAAATTATTTTATTAGAAAAGAAAGATGAAATAAGATAGATGGCAGTTTAAAATGTTTGCATTTAAGTGATCTTTTTATTATTGTTGATTGTGTTGAATCTTTTACAGAAGACACTAAATAAAACAAATTAACTTTATGTACAGATTTGGATAATGTTATCAGTGTGGAAGTGGTGCAAATAACCATTAACATTGCATAATACATTCAATATTTTATGCGTGGGCCTCTGCACATGACATCACAGTCATGTGGTAAATTGGGACCAATTAGGAACACGGGGGCAGGATGTGGCGCATCTGGAAGCCAGGAAAACTACCAATACCGTCCTCTTGCCCTACAAAGCCGTGGGTTTGTGGCCTTTTAAGATGAGCAAGTGTCCCCCTGCTGACGCCCATGATTTCATGGATATTAACAAGCTAACACTTCAAATCTCAGTATGGCCAAGAAGCTCAAGTCCATCTAGAGCAGGGGTCTCAAACTCAATTTACCCGGGGGCCGCTAGAGGCAGAGTCTGGGTGAGGCTGGGCCGCATCAGGTTTTCCAAAAGAAAACAACAGATTAGAAACACTACATGATCCTGCGGGGCAATCAACGGCTTTATGCAGCTCTGCAGGGTGATTTGCATCTGCTGGGGAAATTAGCACCTTTGTGGGGAAATGTGGGTCAGTGGGGCAATGTGTGGCTCTTCGGGTCAATGTGTGGCTCTTCGGGGCAATGTGTGGCTCTGCGGGTCAATGTGTGGCTCTTCGGGGCAATATGCGGCTCTGTGGGGCAAGGTGCGGCTTTATGGGCTACTGGTGCATCTGCGATTTTTTAAAAATTATAATTGGAGGTAAAGTTTATGCCTGGAGGGGGCAAGCTGGGGACACTGGGAGGTATAGTGGGGTCACTGGGGTGTGTGGGAGTATTGTGGTGGGGTGTGGTGCCATTGTTTTTTTGTTTTTTTTGCAGTTGTGGCCGTGGGGTTGGGAGACCAGGGGTAACTGTGGGGGTCAGGGGGGTTGGTGGGGGAGTTTTACTTGCCCCCCAGGCAGAGTTCGGCAGCACATGCTGTTGCTGCCACTGCCGGCAGCACATTAGAGGAGAAGGAACCCGGAAGCGCTGATCACATGTACTCCCGGATTCCTATTGGCTCCTGTGACCGATCAGGTCACAGGAGTCCTCCTCTTTGCACAGACGGAGTCAGCTAGGACTCCCTCTGCGTCAGATCCAGCGCTCCACTGGCAAACAAAACTCCTGGTGGAGTGTAGGACGGGGGCCGCAAACTAGCATCCCGAGGGCCGCAGTAAAGAGGTACTTTAACATTCAGTGATTTGGTTAACCAGCCTATGATTTAAAAACACTCAGCTGTCCACAGAATAAAGAGAACAAGCGTATAATTACACAAATACAGGTATCCAAACATGGCAGACTACTATTTGCCTGCTATAATAGGTTTTGATCATTCTCATAATAAAAAAGACTGTTTTCAAGATTTCTGACCCCAGATTGCTTGTAAGGTAATTGCAGGTTTTTTTCTCTTGCTTGTCCATATACACACAGACAGAGGAATAGAATATTAAGCTGGAACAACTGTCAGGGCAATGCATTAAGTTTTATTAAACAATTACCCAGGTACATACTGTAAGACTTGTTCTGGCAGGGTTGGAATTGGAGGGGGATAAAGAGGGCAATTGTCAAGGGGGGCCCCAGCAGCATACCTATTCAGCACTACTGCTGACGTAATCACCTCTGCACTTCTCCAATGTGTCTAATCACAAGCTGATCTCATGATTATTTTTTCCACTTAAAAGAGATAAAACACTCAAAATTAATCAAATGACAGATGATGGTTTAAAGGGGCACTATAGTGCTGATATAACTGCACACATACCTATAAAACTCCTTTATACTAAGCCAATTCCTGACACAAATAGCTTAAAAAAGTTTAGGGAAGAAATAATACTTGCAGTTTGCTTCTGTTAATTAGTTTTCCTGAGAGCTGATATTCTTCTCCCCCGCACCCCCTCCTCTTTCTGTTCTGCAAGTCAGGCAACATGAGAAGAAAAAGCTGCCTGACTGCTATTGGTTAAGCAGTATGCTGACCTTTTGGCCGCATAAGTTAAGCTTGGAATGCAGGAGATTACAGAAGGAAAGCTGACTTGTGCAGGCCACTACACATCACACCCATTTTCTGGTGCAGGAGTTTATCAGTGCTGCCTACTCAATCATTCTGTGTCACATGAAACATCTACTGGGGAGAAACACTTTTCACTAAGGTACAGTACTGCATATTTTAAATATGTAATTTGACTATAGTTCCCCTTTAAATACTTTCCTCTTTATTTCAAACAGTAAAGCAAGCTGAGAACCTGAGAAAACACTAGCTTTCTGGGGAAACCCTCAGGTTCTCTGGCTCAGGTCTAAAAGTGTGTAATTCCACCCCCTACTACTTTGCCAAAACTCCATCCCCTTACATCCAAATTCTGCCTCCTTTAATTTGTCCCAACTCCACCCCCTTGCCCCCAAATCCTGTCTCCTTTAGCCTCCAAATCATCAGCATGATCCCACATCCACAGTGACGCAAACTGTGTATTTCTACCAGCCCCTGACCATACCCAGTAATGTGCAGATCTCCAGGGCGTGAGATTCTCGGGTATGCATATCAGTTAAGAACACTACATTGTACACAGTACAAACACTTTGGAATACAGAAGAGACCCACAAAGACTAAATTCTAAACATAAAATGGAGTCATATTTTAATTCATGTTCTACTCTAAAATGGCAGCATTATGCCCCAATGACTGCTGGAACTAACAACAATAAAGAAGCCTGGAGAACGCACTTTGAATCTTAATAGCAATAAGAGAGTCACAGCCAAGGTGCAGTGCTAGAGGATTACAAGACCATAATATGTAACAATCAAGAACTAATAGACACAGAAGCTTCTTCTTGCGTCTGTTTTATGGAGCATACCTTTGCCTTCATTTTGGCTCAACAATTGGTATAATTTTTTTCTATATTTACTGCACATTTCAAGTCTTTTATTGCAGAAAGTATTGTTAACACCGATTGTGCCTGTGTTGATATTTAATTCTAATATTTTGAATGGGTTTGTGAGGAGGTTGTGGTTGTGCCCCCCCCCCCCCTTTTTTTTTTTTAATTGTTTTTATATATTTTTGTGTTTGGCACTTTTTTTTTCAATCATTATTAAATATATGCACTGATTATTTGCGATATATTTCTGTGTGGCGATTTTTTTTTTTCAATCATTATTAAATATATGCACTGATTATTTGCGATATATTTCTGTATGGGGATTATCTAATAGTTTTTGATTGTTACACCAATGACTACTGGAAGTCTGACATGAAAATATGTATGACCCTTTTAATATTATTTGCAATAAAAATATAAGAAAACGTTCCTTCCTTAAAACTGTCAATGCCAAAGCAACATTTATATCAAGATCAAAGAAAGGTGACCCTGTCCATCTCATTGCCATGCTTACTCAGACAGTTCTTATCTCAGCCATGCCTTGATGGTTTGCCAGAAATGCAGATAATTTTACTGCCTTGATCTCGCTTCCAGTATACCAGCTACCTCTGCAGGCTAGCTATGAAACACAATTACATCAAATAAGGATCTAATGTTTGGCAAATGCATCCCAAAATGCTGTGAGACTAATCATGGTGTCTTTTTTGCATGCCTTTTGAAGGAGAACCAGCTATTATCTCCTTCTACGGTCTACGCTGTCTATTAATTTTACGGGCCAGACGTGACAAGAGCACATAGCACAAGCATCATTATCTCAGAGGAAAATATCACCAAAAGAAAGTACCAAAAACTCATACGATATCATCACCATTAAATGTAATAGCTGTATATGAGGGGCTTTAACATATTTAATGTGAGAAAACCTTTTAAATGGTTCAGTTTTTAAAGCCTGGTGGAAAAAGGTGGAAAAATGCAGTTTGTAAGATGTAGTTGTTATTTTTATTCCTTACTTTAAAGCTCCATCATCACATCTAGTGCTGTACCATGGGAAAACATTTACAAATTGTGAAGCTAAATATTAAAGGAGAGGTATAGGCTTGTTTCATCAAGGGGTGATTTGAAAGGGGGTTGGGGCAGAAACTGGCCAATTGGTGACTTAGGACCTTATTGTACTAAAGGCTGAACAGTCATGTATAGAAATTAATTTGCATTTGATCTCCGCTTCCCCATGTTTGCTTATTAAGCAAACTCTGCGATGAGGCAAATACGTGTCTAATTCAGGCAACTATGATATTCACAGACTTACAGAGCTCTTCACATTACAGAGCAGTCTCCATTTTGAATGCCTTCAGTCAATGAATAAGCATAAGTGTAAAATTTTCATCTCCTTTCAATATCCCTGGAGGAGAAATATAAGCCCAGCCTGATCACATCTGATCCTGTCAATAGTATACATTGAGTTGGTTGCAAATTAGATGCATCACAGAGATTGATGCATACGCAAAGTCTGGGACATGGCAAATGGACAAGAATTCTGGCCTTTATGCAATTGTTTGAGCTTTCATGAATAAGTATGTGTGTGATGAAAAGTTTATTAGCATATTAATGAGGATACAATTTGGCAGCCATAAGATACTATCCCCAGCAGTTCTATAAGATAGCACTACAGCCCAAAGGTACTGATTTGCTGCTTCATAATATAGTGGTTTACGCTGGCAGACCCTGTACTTTCAGCACATCAGTTATGGTTAGGGGAGATTAGTCTTTCTTTAAGGATTAAGAAGGGTTAGGGCCGAGGGTTAGGCAGGGTACACAACCGACTAGGGCGCTGCAGGAGGGGGTGCTATCTTGGTGCTCACCCCCCTCCTTTTCCCTGTTCCTACCTACCTCCTCCGTGGCTTGGCTCTTTCTGCTGTAGAGTTAAGTGCTACAGTGTTCCATCCCCCAGCAATGATGTAGCTTCCTGTGATCAGCAGGAAGTTGAAGCATTGGTGGGAGATGAACACTGTAGCCCTAGCTCTACAGCAGACAGGGCTGGGCCATGGAAGAGGTAGGTAGCTACAGGGAAAAGGAGGGGGGCGAGCACTAAGATAGTGCCCCCCTCCTTCAGCGGGTAGGGAGTAGGAAGGAGGGTGCAGCACAGTGTGGGAGGGGGTTGTGGGGGAAGCACAGTGTGTGGGAAGGGGTTTGTGGAGGAAGCTCAGTGTTGA
>WMED01005280.1:0-19678 GCA_019650415.1 Pipa parva
TTGTGGGGGCCTCACAATGTGAAAAATGGCTTGTAGGGGCAGCACAGTGTGGGAAACGGCTTGTAGGGGCAGCACAGTGTTTGAAAGGGCTTGTAGGGGCAGCACAGTGTGGGAAATGGCTTGTAGGGGCAGCACAGTGTGGGAAAGGGCTTGTAGGTGCTTCAATCTCACTTGATATACTTTGTATTTCTAGTGACAATAAATATCTATTCTATTCTATTACCAAATTGTTGGGTGATTTGGGGGGATATGGGGCAAGTGGGGCATGGAAATTCCACTTGTTCTCATGTGGGGAATGATAGAAAAAGTTTGAGAACCACTGCATTACGGTAAAACAACAGAACGCCACACGTGATGTAAATCAGCTAATCAAATCCGCCCATCTGTTTACATGCAGAGGAAAAGCACAGCTGCCAGCATTGGTCCAAGTGAGAAAAATTTCATGTTCCGAACCTTTGCTTCTGGTAAATGTTTAAATTTGGACCTCAGTTAATTTTAGTTGTTGACTCCTGCACTACTGTATGTTTGTTGTGTGCGGCAACTTATTCATGAGTATAACATCATGCTATCTTCCAAGCCTAGAGATACTTTAGATTTTGTGTTCAGTTATTGAAGGAACCATATATTTCCAATTTTTGTCATTTTATGAGGCTGTGCATGCCACCTGGCAGTTATTCAGGCCAGAGAACTGGATTTCCCAGCCTGGTAACAGTAGGTCATTCTAGCAGGCCAGGCATATCCTTCCCAACTTCTCTTATTTTAGTTTCACATCTTTAAAAAATACAGAATGGTCTAAACTGTATTATCCTCCAGGGAATGACTTACAACAGGAAGAACAATGAAGTTATGTAGGAGAAAATGCCAAACTAGTATGAGGACACTAGCTTATATTGCTGACATTTGACTGCAGTATTATTAAAAGCCACAGTAAAATGAATTGCACAGCTGATGCCCTTGAAAAATATTTTCAAAGCCACATTTATTTCATCATCTGCAAAAATGTAAATTACAGGTGAAAATATCATGGCTTGAAGTGAGTCTTTCAATAATATTATAAGCCTATGGGTAGAAACAAGGCTGACAACTATTCTAACTGCTTTATTGTTCAGTGTTGTTTAGGGAATGCCAATAAAAGTAATTATTTGCTAATGATAATAATAAAAGAGCTCCTGGTGCTTCAACCCATCTGTTAACTCTATGCGCACACACATTCAGCCGAGAGTAGAACTCTCAGCAATACCATAGAGACTTTTCCCTGCAGCACAGTAGTTATCTACTAGAGTGTAAGTACCTGTAAGGAGCTCTACATTTTACAGAAATTATAGAAATATTGGGACTCCTCAGGGTGTTAGAGTTATGGTAATTATGTTTGGATACACTCAGTCTTCTTTGCATTTATCAACATTTCTTTTGGGAAATATGTAATTTTTGGCTGTTGCCATATGGCAATTAAAAGCCCCCATGCATTGCATTTTCATACATGCTGCTGTAAATAAGTTGGAAACCCTACAGTTAATTGTTATACACCTCCTATTGTATAGGATGATTCTAAGAATAACATATAAAAATTACATATTTAATTAGTTAAGGTTTTCTTTTCAAATCACACGTGGCACATGTAGCATGTCATTTTTGTCTTGATTTAACTTCATTTATAAAAATATAGATTGGGTTAGGATACTGTTTTAGTTAATTTTTAGCATTCATTATGGGTTTTGGTTATAGAATTAAATTTGGGGCATATTCATCAAAGTGTGAACTGGAAAATTGTAGCAAAATCATCAGATGTTCTATTCCATTAGCCAATAAAAGGTATCACCTATACTCTCTTGTCTCTGATTACTCCAAACAGGAACCCTGCTCTCAGCCAACTTTTTCACCATTTTGATCTAGCAAAGTCAAGCCAGCAAATTTGGGGCAATACAACATAGTGATTTTCCAATTCCACAATTCAACACACTCTGATGCTTGGTAAACAGCTGAATTGCATGTGAATGCATGCACAAAAGGATGCAATACACAACCATTGTAAGGTGTCAAACTGGTCACAAAATAAACAGAATTGGAAGTGACTGATAACACAAATTCTGACATTTATGTGACTGTTTGCACTTAGATGAATGTATAAGGCACATTGTACTATTAAACAAATTATATGCTATTAATATTAATGAGTATGTAAGAATCAGATTGCTACAAAGAGAGGGCTTTTGGATTTGGAAGTTAGATACACTCCATTCAAAAGGTCTCAATGAAAACTGGAATCTTAATTGTTTTCTCTATCTTTGATTAATTGCCTTTTCTTTTTATTTCAGATAAAATGTATACCGTTGGATACAATTAAGAATACAACTAAAGCAAGCATGACCAACTGGCTTATATACAGTATATCTATATAGCTGCTTGTTTTAGAGCTCGGTAATATACAGTAATTTCTTTAGTGACTTATACTGTATTATGTTACACATGTATTGCACTTACCTTTTAAATCCTAAGGTTGCCTTGATTATCAAGTTACACAAAATGGACTTTGAATAAGAACTCTTTATTAACAACTTTCACTTACTGTATTTTTGCTCCATAGGTTGCACTTTTTTCCCACAAATGTTAGGAGAAAATGCCTGTGCATCTTAAGGAGTGAAGATTCCTTTTCTACAGCTGCTGCAGAACATGGGTAGGGGGGTGCTGGTATGCCAGCCCACCTCCACCCACACCTCACAGAAGCTGAAGAAAATTCAAATTACTCACCTTGCTCAAGTATTCCAGTGATCCACCTCCTGTCAGCTCTTCTCCACACTGAGCTAAGTTGAGTGTGATGGTGCTCCATGGCGAATAGAGCTTACAAGAGCCGAAGGCACTGAGCTGCACTAGTAGTGGCCCTGTTCGACGTGTATTCAGCTGCTACTAGCACAGCTGCCAAATCCACAGTGAATAGAACTGACAAAAGCTGAAGGAGCCAAGGGGCACCGTAGCACTCAACCTAGCTCATTGTGGAGAAGCGCTGACAGGAGGTGGCTCACTAGAACACTGGAGTAAGATCAGAAGGAAAGCAGGTAGGGGAGGGGATGAATGGCAGGAAGGCAGGCAGGGGAGGGATTGCAGGAGGGCAGGCAAGCAAGGGAGATATGGCAGGATGGAGGGCAGGCAACCAGAGGAGGGTGGGAGGGCTGACAGACTGGGGAGGGATTGCAGGCAGGAGTCGAGATTGCAAGCAGGGGAGGGGGCGCAAGCAAGCACATGATGAATGACAGGAGGGAAGGCAAGGGGAGGATGGCAGGAAGGCAGGTATGCATGGGAGGGATTGCAGACAGGGAAGAGGGGGCAGGCAGGGGGCAGGCAGGGGAAGGAGGGTAGACAGAGAGAAGAGGGCAGGCAGGAATGTGAGGCAGAATAAGGGTGGCATATTTTATTAAATATTTTAGCCCACCAATTGGTTCAGAATTTTTTTTCTTATTTTCCTCCTTAAAATCCTAGGTGCATCTTATGGTCAGGTGCATTTTATAGAGCAAAAAATGCGGTAAATGAGAAGTTTTTTGGAAAATTCTCACAAATACGTGTATTTACAAATGGATTTGTATTGTGTTATGTTTATATGACTTTTAATCTGTAATCTTTACCTATATCTGGGTGCTATGTCTCATGTACTTAAATTCTACCCCCCGAAACATGTATGCTCCTGTATATTGGACTTATGGTCTATTAAAAAAGGTTAAACACTGGATTTTGAATGTGTGTATGCAAATTCTTCCATAAAAATTACTAGTTTGCACTATTATCCCAGCTTATTCAGAGTATAAAGCCCATGCTTATCATAGAACTGTAATAAGTAGCTAACCAGTAGAGTGTAGTAGTAACGTGTTAGCCATAGATTTAAGACAAGAGAGTATAGGTGATACCTTTTATTGCCTAACAAAATAGATGGTAAATGCAAGCTTTCAAAGCTCAAGTAGCTAACCACAGCCCCACAAATCATTCTTTGCTAGCAAGCAGCAGCACACTAAAATACATTTAGGGAATACAACCTGAATGGTGTATGGTTTGAAAGTTAGGTAGGTATGTATGTTTGTTTTTATTTATAAATCACCACTAGGTTACACAGCACTGAACAATTCAACAATACAATTGTAATTCAACCAATAGACAAGTGATCAATGTAATGCAAAAAAGTAAATTACCTGCAAAGAATCATGAAGCTATATCACTGTAAGTGCAAGGCAGTGATTTAAACAATAGTATGGGTGGCCCTACCCCATACAGCTTACAGTCCATATCATAGTTAAATAACTGACCATTCACTACTTATTAAACTGTAATTCAACCCACTAAGATAAAACTCCTAGCTGTTAAATTTTATCACATTAAAATCATAATAAAACCCCATTGGTTTAACGCTATTGCTACAAGCAGAGTTAGGTCTGTGAAGCAGTCACCTGGGTAAGCAAAAGGAATCCCTCATGAGGCTATCCCTTGCTGCCACTTTGCCTTTTTTTTAATGGAAAGTGCCACATGTGGCAAAACACTATACTGGGGCATATTTACTAAAACCATATAGAGTAGTTTCACCCTGTTTCACTGACAACTTCCTGTATCCCAAAAATTCCTTAACACTCCATAGATGAAGAGAGGATACTGAAAATACTAATAATCCATTGTATACATGGATGTTTCTCATACTAATGCTTAGGGGCCAATTCAAACCCTTTCATACAAACAGCAAGAGAGGAAGGACCAGATCAGGAATGAGTGTGATTTTTAATTTCAGTTCTCCAGGTCAAGAAAGGTAAGACTGAGTTGGACCCTTGGGCTTGGCCCCCTTATATGTTATGTAAAAGAGATTTACTTTCACATAACAGCACTTTTGTGACACTCCAGTTGAGCCAGCTTACAACATTTTCAGACCGTTCTACACAGCTAGGGAAATGGGTTTTGAGGTAAAGACTGATATCTTACAACACAGTACAGATTGGTAGGGGAAAGGGAAACTTGTTCTATGGAACCCCTCTGTCCACTGTCTTGTACAGGGTGAGGGTATAGGGTCAGATGACCTCTGCATTCACTAATCCCACATGCATGTACAAACAAACATACATATATAAAAAGCTTTCCTTCTGCCATGTGCTGCCTGCTTGCATTGCTCCTGTTATAACTGCAAACCGTACAACAGTAAGGCCAAAAATAAAAAAATACATTTTATTATACATGCTCATTACTAGCTTTTATTAAATATGATTTATTAGCAATTTTGGACAAAAAATACAATTTCTTAACTGTAAAGAAGTGCTGTACATCACTTCCATGTTCCATTACCCAGCCTCCAACAGTGCCGGCGACTCTACGGCTTCCTTAGTAGAAGAACACTTCTCAGATGCACGTTTCTCTCCAGCCATGCTCCCAGTGAAGCCCCGCGTTGACATTTCCTAGAAGTCACATGGTGAGCATTCACATAATTCATGGAGGATGCATTGATCACTTATGTATGTATATTTTTATTTATAAAGTGCCATAAAGTTATGCAGCGCTGTACAATCCACTAATAAAACAGACAAGGTTAACATGCAGAACAATGATGAAGTGAAGTAAAATACAAGCATATAATCAAGAATATATCACTCTAAGTGCCATATCATGATTGAAGCAAGAGGATAGATATCCCTGCCCCATAGAGCTTACAATAAGTATGAGGAAGATTTACATAAATACATAGGAGGGTAACAAGTGCAGTAGGATAAAGTGACAGTTCATTTGGCTTTAGGTGCCAATTAAATAAGAAAATAAATATAGATTTTGAATTTAATTGCATAAATATTAATATATACATGAAAACCAGTGCTAGTGCTCCAAGAGGTAAGATTTTAATTTAGATTTGAAGATATTGATGGATTGCTCTTGGCAGAGTTAGAGGGGTATAGAATTCCAAATATAAGGGGCAGCAAGAGAGAAGGGTTTAAGACGAGAACAGGCATTCTTGGTGAGGAGTTCATGAAGAAAGTTGCCTTGTGAAGAGTGGAGTTGATGGCTAGGCGCATACAAGCGAACAAGGGAAGATATGTAGGGAGGGGCAGAAGAGTGAAGCGGTTTAAATGTCAAAAGTAGGACATTGTAAATAATACATTTATTAACTGGGAGCCAAGGTGCAGACAGGAGTTGGGAGGGAGACTTCAGGGGAGAGAGGGAAATAGGTCCAGGTCCAGGAGGATAAGAATAGAAAAGTGCCCCTTGTCTTTGGCAATCAGGAGATCATTTGCAAGTTTGCACAGAGCAGTCTCTGTAGAGCACCCTGGTAAAAAACCAGATTGCAAAGGGTCCAGGAGATGATGGGCATGCAAATAGTTAGTAAGGTGGGTGCAGACCAGATGTTCCAGAAGTTTAAAAGCTAAATACAAGAGAGAGATAAGATGGGCATTGAGCATCAAGTGTAGCTTTTTTGAGGATGGGTTTGATGCAGGTCTGTTTGAATAAGGAAGGAAAGATACCAGAGGACAGAGAAGAGTTGAAACACCAAAGATCACAGCTACAGACCATGTAAGCTCTTGTTTAGGCTTATGTAGTTTTTGTTAAGTACAGGTGGAGCTATATGATTAGGAAATTTAATATATATATACAGTATATTTATGTAAACACATGCACACATTGTGAGGATTAGCCTGAGGTGATTTTCAGTTAGGTCAGATTGATTTGCCGATCCTACTTGACTGGGGTCACATAGTTGTGTCACATGGTCCACAAGGGGGGGTTATAACTTTTTAAGAACTACAGGTAGTAATTTCATGTGTGGTATTCAGACCAGGCATATTTCCATTCACTATACAAAAATTAAACCTAAGGGAAAACTAAATACAAGCATAATTTATTACTGTCAAAAGAAGAAGTGAAAAATGTGTGCTTTTCTATATTCCTTGCGTCAAGTTGCTTAATTGAAATTCTGTTTTACAGTAATTTTGCTTTAAACTTCTCAAAAGCTGAGAACTTTACTTTAGAACATTTCTTTAAATAAATGAAAAGCATGTGTAATATACTGAGGATAATAAACCCCTTTCTCAAATTTATAGGAATGTAAAAAATCACCAAAAAATCACCAAGAACTTCCATTACTATATAAAGATTGAGGCCACAGGATTTTATGGAAGACATGGAACTGTGAGTTGTCTTTTAATATCCTCATGAATTACTGAATGGGGTAAATAATCCTCGTTAAAACACAAGGCAGGTTTGGATAATAAAATAAATTTAGTTTAAGGTTGCGGGCATTATATATGATGCTTTGTCAATAACAAAAGACAATTAAGGGGTTTATTCACTAAAGTCCGAATTGTTCCATATAGGTGTGAATTCACCAGACAATGACAGTCGCTATAGTCTGCTACTGTCGCAGTCAAGTCTTTATAATGAGAATATTGTGGCAGTCGCGACTTTATTATGGGAAAATTGTCACAATCTTAACATTAAAAAAGTGTCGCGATTTTACAATGGGGAGATTGTTGCGGATTTGCTATGGGAATCCGCTGTTTGCGAATTCGACAGTTGCATTTGCACTATAAACATTAAACATTTACTTACTGCAAGGCTACATTGGCAGATATAGGATGTAAAGGCAGTTAGGAGAAGCAAAACTAAAGCATTAACAGGATTTAAAATGATATTTTTTAAACATAAAAGTATAATAATAAGTATATAATTTTAATGTCATAACTAGCCATTTAAAAGCTTATAAATTACAGGACGTTCCATGAAAATTACAGAGCTGCTGTGTATTATACTAAAAACAGTAAATTTCATGTTAAATAGTTGATAATATTTTTGCTTTCCATGTCTTACTGTAATTTAGCCTCTTGTTCTTATAAAATATTAAACTGGAATTGAACCATTAAACAATTTAGTTATTAGAATTATCATGAATTTCCTTTCTTTTAGCAGGTGCATGTAAAACTTGCTATACACAACAAAATGTTTCACCTAATTACATATGACTAATTGTACATGAACATGTTAGAGATACATTGTAGTTGTGGTGTAATTATAACAATAAAATGCTCAAGTAATACTTTCCATGCTTCACTGATGAATATACCTTTCTGTTAGAATAGTTTTTTCAGCCAATAAATCATCCACTAAATCTGTAATTGCCATAGGGACCAACTGTAACATATTTAAGATGTTAGCTTGGAGTTTGATGCCAAATATCATTTAAATGTTTCCAAACAATATTAAATATTAAAGAAATATTGTACAAAATGAAGGATAACAAAAAATTAAAAAGAATTAAAGTAAACTACATTCTATAACTATAATCATTTGTATAATCCATTTAGACTGTAATTTTTACTGGACAGGGACCTCCAACCTCTTGTGTCAACCACAACCTAGCATTTAAAGTCAAGTATCCTTGGGATATTGATTCTGCAAAAAAAGCGCAACACAAATAGGCACTAATAGTGCCGTATCAAAAGGTGACTTAATTCGAAAGATATAGCCCAAACGTGCTCTGTAGCACCAAATCTCCAGGTGACAGAAAACTGATTTAACACCACACCTCTGTGTGCTCAGATAGTAAAGTAATGAGTATATATATATATGCTCACCAGATTAACAAATTAGATACGCCTTGAAAGTAATAAGTTAATCTGCAAATTCCCTTCCAAAAGGATTAAACACCCATATGGTTAAATCGGTCCAAACAGCTTATCTTCCAATCAGATGCAGACCAGGGATTCACAAAAATCCAATTTATTGCATAAAAACGAAGGATCTACTCACATAGACGTAGTAAATACATTAAAAGTCCTTTCCTCTATGCGTTTCACCATGAACTGGCTTCATCAGGAGGAACGATCCATGAAAAATGATGTGCAATCCCCTCTATGCCAGCCATTTATACTTGCTGGCATGCATCTCCTTACAAACAGGGAATGAGCTGTTACGCGTCACTTCCTGTGTGTGCTCATGTGGAACGCAACATGCGTTCCATCAGCTTCATAGCCATTGTTCATCCCCGGAAGTGAACTAAAAAACGTCACTTCCTTCCTGTATTCATGTGGAACGCACCATGTGTTCCATAGCAATAACCGGCACTCACTATATTTCTCATCTATGGAGCGCATCGTGCATTCCTGGACAGTCATTCACTTAAACTATTTTGGAAAGCAGCATGCATATTATGCCGGCTAAATGATAAAAACATTTATATGATGAACTTTACTTATGAAATTATGGTACCTTGTCCTTTAGATGCACTAAAAAATTTTTGGGAACAAATACAGTATATCCAGTATAATGACAAAAAATGTATACAATAAGAAATATGCATTAAAAATCATTTAGGAAAATATTATGGGAAAAAATACAGAATAATTACATATAATATATCGTAAGAAATATTATACAGAGACACCGAATAGAAGTAGCCCAATGCACAACTCTTGAAATAATTAATGTCAAGGATATTATGAAGTACACTTGGGATATTACACTTGTATTGCTTTAATGCACTTTTCCCATATCTGCATTATATTTGTATTGCAGAATTACATAGTGCTTCATAAATGTGTGGTACTTTATAAATAAAATTATATATACAGAACATATATACAATTAGAGATATATTTCTATTTAGGGATTTATAGCTTTCATTAATTAGTAACCAGATCTTCCCTGACACTGGGGACACATATAATGCTAAGGCACTAGCTAACCAAGCCATCATGGAAATGTTTGTCATATCTCTATACTTTGTATCCCTCCACAGAACTAAACCATCTTTTACTCAATATACCAACCTGATTGCCCTAATTTATAGTATCAGACCAATTCTGATCTTGGCCTTTTCACTTTGTTTATTATTATTTTTTTACTTATACTTTTTTATTCATTCATTTTACCATTCCTACAGCAGGTGGGTACATGGACACACATATACAAACAAATGTGCCCACTGGGTTAGGGCACTGGGTGCAGCTGCTGGGGACTACAGAAGTGTTGCAGAACTCTTCCAGAGCAGCCAGGGTAAATAATGCATTTTTTAACTAGGAGACAAGGAGCAGACAAGAGTTGGGAGGGAGACTTCTGGGATGAGAGGGAGATAATTCTAGCAGCAGAGTTTAGAATAGATTGGAGTGGGAAAAAATGGGAAAATGGAAGGCCAGTTAGAAGGGCATTGCAATAGTCCAAGCAGGATAAGACGAGGGCATGCATGAGGGTGTTAGTAGTGGCCTGAGAGAGAAATGGATGGATCTTGACAATGTTACAAAGTTAAAACTGACAGTTTTTCACAGTGGTAGCAATTTTCTTAGAGAAGAAGAAAGCAGAGTCAAAAGTTACCCTAAGACTACAAGCAGAAGTAACAGGGTTAATGATCACATCATTAACTTCAATGGAAAAGGAGGGAGTAGGACCAGGTTTAGGTGGGAAAATAATAAGTTAAATTTTATCAAGATTTAGTTTGAGACATTGTCAGGTCAGCCAAGAGTAGATAGCCAGGAGGCAGAGATTTTAGCTTTGATTTCAGGTGTTAGAGCAGGAGCAATTAAGTAAAACTAGGTGTCATCCACATACAAGTGGTATTTAGGACCAAATGAGATGATGACATCACCAAGGGAAAGGGTGTACAGGTAGATCAGTAGGGGACCAAGGAAAGTACCTTGAGGCACCCCCACACTAAGTGGGACAGCAGAGGAAGTATCAAAGAAGAAAGGTAAGAGGTCAACTAAGATGCAGCTTGATTATGGACACCAAGCGCATGAAGAATCTGAGCAAGCAGGGAGTGATCAACAATATCAAAAGCAGAAGATATGTCCAGGAGGATAAGAATAGAAAAGTGTCCCTTGTCTTTGGAAATCTGGAGCTCGTTTGCAAGTTTGCACAGAGCAGTCTCTGTAGAGTGCCCTGGCCAACAAACAGATTGAAAAGGGTCCAGAAGATGATGTGCATGCAAGTAATTAGTAAGGTGAGTGAATACTAGATGTTCTAGAAGTTTAGAAGCTAAAGGCAAGAGAGAGATAGGCCAGTAGTTAGAGTGGCACTGAGGGTCCAAGTGTAGCTTCTTTGAGCATGCGTTTGACGTAGGCTTGTTGGAATAAAGAAGGAAATATACCACAAGATAGGGAAAAGTTGAACAGGTGCGTTAGGGCTGGTACAAGGTCAGAAGAGCAGAGCTTTAGTAGAAAAGAAGGCATGGGGTCAAGCAAGCAGGTTGTGACAAGAAAGTAAGAGAGAAGTTGAAAAATTTCAGACTGGATAACAGGAATTAAGGAATTCAGAAACAGGGGAGATTTAGGTAGAAGTAGCTTAGTGTTATCTGGAGAAATAGTTATCTGTTTGTGAATACTATCTATTTTGCTTTTGAAGAATATTGCAAAGTTTTGGGGGGAGTGAAGAGAAGTTAGTGTATCTAAGGGAGAGGGGTGTAGAAGGGTGTTGAATGTACTTACTTAGATTGTAAGCTCCTTGGGGCAGGGACCTCCAACCACTTGTGTCAATCACTACCTAGCACTTAATTTGCTGTACCCTTGCTTTATTTTACTTGTATTGCTTAATGCACTTTTCCCTTGTTTGTATTGTACTTGAATCGCTGAATTGTACAGCGCTGCATAAATTTTTGTGGCGCTTTATAAATAAAATTATACATACATACATACATACATATATGTAACAAATAGGAGACAGGGATTTGATTTGCTTTTGTTTATGAGAGTGCTGTAATAGGTTTGTTTGGCTTGGAATAGGAGTTCAGACACAAAAGCAGAATCTTGTAATGCAGAAAATCTGCACGTGAAAGAGATCTCTTCCACAGATATTCTGAACTACATGTGCTGGATCTAATAAATCTGGTTTCTGCATTTAGCCAGGGGTGAGGATTCTAGATGTGAATAGGCTGAAGCTGCATGGGGGCAAATGGATCATTAACAGTACTTAGGATAGAGTTACAGTAAGTAGCAAGAGCATTAGGATCAGAGGAGGGGACAAATGTGGAGAGGCTTGAGCAGAGATTGTGACTAAAGGCTTTTGGGGTTAGTGGAGGTGGAAGAGGAAAGTGGGAGATAGAAAAGTTTACAATGTGGTGATCACAAGGGGAGAAGGGACAAATATTAAGAGCTGAGAAAGAGACATTTTTAGCAAAAACCAAATCTAGATAATATCCATCTTTCTGGGTGATAGAGTTGGTCCACTGGTCAAATGGGGAGGTTAGGTGAAGAAGGTGTGAAGGTCAATACAGAGAGGGGTCATCAATATGGCAGTTGAAGTCTGCCATAATTAGTGCAGGACTATCATTAGGTAGAAAAAAGGAGAACCACAACAAAAAGTCTTAGAGAAAAGTGATAGGTGAGAAGGCAGAGGGTGGCCTGTATACAACAGCAACACAAAAAGTTATCAGATAGAAAATTTGGACAGCATGAACCTCAAAGGAAGAAAATGAGAAGCAGGGAGGGATGTTGATGAGTTTGAAGTGACAGCAGGAGGCAAGGAGAAGTCCAACTCGACCACCATGTCCCATGGAATGCAAAGTGTTGGAGGAGAGCCCTCCATCACTCTCCTTCATGAAGCCTCAGTAACAGTATCATGAGGGGAGAGCTAGGTCTTTGTTAGTGCTAGTAGGTGAAGTGAGGTGGAGCAGAGAAGATCATGAATTAATGTGGATTTATTAGTCAAGCTTGGGCAAAATTTATTAAATGCGAAATCAGCGCTTCGATCGAAAAATTTTACCGATTGATCAGCATTTGCTTCGACCGATCGACCGGAATTTCAATCGATCGCATCGCCGATTTCACCTTTAATAAATTTTGCCCACATGTGCATTGAGGAACGAGCAGAAGGAAAGTAAGGAAGTTGGAAGAGTGACAATGGGAATTAGGTTAGTTTGGAAAGATGCAAAAGAAGGAAAGAGGGGAGCAGAGAGGTGAGGGCGGATTGAAACAGGTGTGCAAAAGTGGCCAGGATTGGGGGAAATATCCCCTGCAGCAAGTAGCTGCAGAGTAAAAAGGGAAGGTATGTGGGTAGAGGTTTTAAACTGTGATTGTCTGGAGGAAGAAGGTGAACTATTCTGCAGGAAAGAGAAGAGTGTATAGTGGACAGCATGAGTAGATGGGAGTGATGAAGAGATGTGTACAGAATATGGTAGATCAGATGGAGGGTTAAAAGAATGGATAAGCTTAGAGAGCACTGAGCACACAGCACATGAATATAACAAACAGGTAGGGAGTAAAGACATTAATAGGTGAAATTCACTAAAGTCTAAATTATTTTTTTACTTTTTTGCCCATTTTCACTGTGAAAAACAGTTGAAAAAGTAAAAAAAAATAGTTTTTGACTTTAGAATTGGAATATAAAATACAAATAGCATAGAAAGAAACATGGTTTACATCTCAGCAAGTAGAGAGGGTCCAGCCAGTGTTTTGTGAAGTTGATATTATTGTTGCTCTCCTTGTTGAACTCTCTTTGTTATACTGTCAAATCACTTAAGGGAAAGCAGCACAGTATTTAATGCAGAAACCTCCAGCTCTGCAAACATTATTGCTACTTGCCTGAAAAGAGATACGTATTACAATATGGCAATTTTAACTGGTGAAACATTGATTTTTCTATATTCAAGTTTAACTATATTTCTAAAATCATAGTGTTTTTTTTCCAATTAATGTTTTATATTTCATATTTGAATAAAACTTTTGTTAAACTTAAAAAAAAAAAAAAGAGAAATGCGTCAAAAGGGCAGAAAACAAAATACTGAGACTTTTTGATTCAGCCTTAGTAGTAAAAAAAACTATTTTGTAATACATATGTGACATTAGAATGGCTTGTTCATCATGTGGCAATCTAAATTATTAAATAAGATTATAAGGGATGCCAGGGGGGAGGATTTAAGTGCATTTCTAATCAGAATAACAGAATAATAAAGGCAGTATTAAGTCCTTGGCAAGTCATGTCAAATCTTAATAATCAGTATAGGATGCATTATAGTTCTAAATATTGATCCAGTACCTTTTAATTCTTTAGTTGAAATGTCACTCACAATTACTCACAGCTGGATGAAGCAATGTTATTTGAATTTAGTGCAAACATTTAGATACTCTTTGTCTAATCATGGAGCCTCTGGGTTTCTTGCACAGTGGACATATAAAACAGATACAATATAACCATAATACAAACAATGTTTAATTAGTACCATAATGCCTAACAGTAACAAGGGATGGGGGGAATGGGATTTCCCCTAGTGAGAATTATTATTAAAAATGCAAATAAGCAGTAAGACTGTAAACCGATCAGTTCTCTCCAGCAAAGAAAACACTAGTGAATACATTTCATAAAGCAATAATAATCTTTGCACATCTGAATGGAAAATAATGTTTATGAGAAGAAAATGGAAATACCAATAAAACTCTATATTTACTATACTTCTATAAAGTTACTATAGTTGCAAATGAACATAAAAGCATCAGAAATATATATATATTGATTTATCTATTTTTTTATTTTTTTATTTTTATATTTCTTCCATTGTTATTTGATCTTTCAAAATAATGGAAATGAAGAACCATGCCCAGGCAGCTGTGCAGCATGAAACCCTTTATTGGGTGAAGGTAAAACACATGTTGCAGGTCTTACGCCCTTTATTTGATCTTTGTTCTTCACATAGAGAAAGCCAGCAAGTTTTCTCTCCTCCATTAACCTGGAAATTCAATTAGGTTATATTTTTTATTCACAGAAACAATGGACCTGACAAACGTTCATGCAAACAGTCTGAGAAATGAATCCCTGGATACTTCATTCTTCAGGAAGATACCAAACCACAGACCCAAACGAAGGTTACACTGTTAAACATGAAGGCTACATATGGTTAAAGGTTATTATATCATCTATCCAATACTGCCTGAATTTCTATTATAGTATGGTATATTATGGTATACCCTGGCATACTGTACAGTCATTGCAAGCTAATTCTCTCATTAATTTCATTTTTTGGAAGTAGATGATAAACCACAGGTTCATGTGGTAAATACAAAAAATTAAGATTCATCAGATTATAAACATGTTGCTATAAGCAAGATTACTATTACAGTGTTTTACAAGTATAAGATAATAAAGGGGAATGGGCTGATATTATAGATCAAACAATTAATGACACTTTGTTTTAGTCCCCTTTGTTTTGTTCTGCTTGGAGAAAATGTTCTGTCTACTCTTTTAAGGAATGTAGATATTATGCTACTTATTAATCAGTAAAATTGCATATGGAGCTCAACCTATATTCAGAAGATAGATATGTACAGTAGGCATTAGCAATAGGAAAGTGGCTGTGGTACTTTGTGTTGTGCAATTTGCACATTTTTATAGTACAGTCAGAATGTGGCAACTTCATGGCTTGAACACAAGGGTTTGACTCAATACATTTCTATCCATTAGATAGTTATTCGTAGCCATTATGCATGTGAATAATACATAGATAAATACATAAATAATAATACAGAGTTAAATAACAGAAACTGAAAGCTAAAGATTCAAGACAAGAAATAAACCAATGTGGCAGCCTGAAATACAAAGTATAACATTGTAACCCTTTTATAATTACTCAATGCATTGTTCTTAAACTTGTGTCATAAACAAAAAAAATGTGCAATTTCTTTATTGGACAGCATAAGTGGATTCTGCTTTTAAAGGTGCTTTATTACTAAAAACAAACATTTTCATTTAAGAAAAACATGGTAGCATATTTTTAAGAAATGTAAAAAGCTTGTTAAATGATGTGTGACTGTTTACTTTACAAGAAAAAATGATTTAGTTGAAACCTAAAACATCCCATATGCAAATGCTAACCTGCATTTAATATGTGTCACAGTAGAGTTGCAGTTGTAAAACACTTGATAAAAGGCAAAACATAAAATATGAAGTACCTAGCAGGCATATATTGTACACAGTAGGTAGCCGTTGATCACAGGCTAGACTAATCAGAGAGGGTGACAACCTATTTCATTTAATGACAATCTGACATATTATTATTCTACCAGCATCAGCAGTGTAATTTGTCATGCCAAATTCAGTCTGTATTCTGGCAGATATTGTTACTCACAAATTTTTGATTTGTAATAGCAATAGAATTTTAGTTACAGTATGTTTAAAAAAAAATGAAGTTGATTTGCAGAAGGAAAAGCAAGACATTTCAGATAAAAAAAAAATCACATATCAAATATAGATGTCAATAAGATCTAGAAACCCCTCAGGAAACAACAGAAATTAGTTTCTATTGTTAATGTAAGAATAGAACACATTTATAGAGTGAAAAATAAAGAGTAAAAATGAAAATGCTGGACAGTCATGGTTTTGAAACAAATTAAATAATAATAAATTATGAACACAATATATAAGGGTTTTCTAAATATTTTTACATAATTTTAAAAGAAATACATCAAGAGCATAATTCAAATTGGAGTTAAAAAGACAATTCTTTTTGTAGTCTATTGTAAATCAGTCTTATACACTATCCTTTTGCACTTCAAAAAAGTCTCTAATTCTCCTTCTCCATGTTACCAAAAGTTTTAATTAACACTGATTTTTTTTCCCACAATTTTCTATGCATTTCCCACTGAATGTTTTGGACTTAGATCAAAAAGTTGTTTTTTTAAGTTTTGTTCAGTGAAACTGTTCAGGAACTTTGGACGTGTTGTTCTCTAGTGATTCCTTTGGAACAATTACAACAGTGAGATGTAAATTGCAAAATCTCTACAGTATTACATTAAGATCCATAAAAATGCTTTCAAAATGGTGAAATTGAGAATTTAAATATTTTTAACAAATTTTATTGTTAATTTCATGTAAATTGGCAAAATTTGGATAATAAACTATAAAAGGGAAAAACAATGACCCCTCAGTAAAATTTACACTTCATTTACAGCTAGTTTAACAGATTTACACTGAAGGGGATTTAAGGTCAGTATTTTTTTAAAAGATACAATGAATAAAAAGATGTTGTTAAACTAAAAAGTGAATTATTCAGTAAATAAGATATTTTGTAACTCTAGGTTTTAATTTGGCATTAAGAACATTTTTACTTCAGGCATTTATTAATGACAGTATACAGTGTATATACAAAATTGACATTTTAACTACTGTATCTTATCATTTTAAATGTAGCCAAAATTATTTTGGCATTAGATGGAGTAAAATAATAAATTTAGTCACTGAATTCCTTTATGAATTTGATATACATCCATTTTTCTTGAGTAAACTCTAAAATGTAACACCTTTTTATCAGTTTTCATAATATCTTACTAGGATAGTAATTTTGCGATATCTACTCTTCCTTAAAGCCAGAAAAAAAATCACTAATTCTTACACGATTTTGTCTATTCAGTCAACCTAAATCAGTGTAGATAAAGACTGTTTAAAGAAGGATTTTTAACACTTCAGACAAGCACTTTGCATGTGAAGTAGATTTTACTACAAAGAGGTCCTAAATACCTTTGTTGAAGATTTGATAGCACATGACAAGGGAGTTTTAATAGCTGTGAAACTGTTGGGTTTCTCTTAATATTTCTTTTTGTGTACCTTGAATAGTTATAATGGGCGAAATTTAATAAACTCGGAAAAGCCCGATTTCGCTTTTCTGAAAGCGAAAAGTTATTGTAAAACCCAGCTTTACTTTACTGTATCTGGTTTTCCTTTAAATAATAAACTTCTCTATCCAAAAAACTTCTGTCCATTTTTGCGAAAATGATCGATTCATTAGACATATGTCTTCTTACTTTAGTAAAATGATGCAACACTGTTTTATGAATGTAAAATAAATAGGACTATTTTTTCCATGTTATTTATGAGAAGTGTGGTAAACAGACATCTCACATGGATGTAAGTAAGTTAAACTGCATTTGGCAGAGGCTATTACAGAATATTTTATCATGCATGAAGATTATCTTTTCAGTCAATAGCCTTGTCCCTTGAGATCCCCTTAGAAAATAAAGTAGACTTTTCTTTTATTTCACACATGTAAGCCCCAGAGAGTAGAGTGAGGGCTGTTGATGAGCATGCAATCTTCCAGTAAAGCAGAGGTATTTAAAACCTTAACCAGTTTTTTTTCACTTCATAAAGCCTAAGTGGAGCTTTGTATTTATTGATTAACACTAAAGGCAATTAAAAAATGTATGAAGTGTAAATATGGTAATAAAAGGTTCAACAATTAAAATGTAAACAGGGCGCCAGGTGAATTAAAATCATAAGTCCTAAATGAGTTAAGTACAGGTATTTCTAAACCTCTCTTCTCAAGCCAATTTGAAAACTACCAATGTACCAAAGGACTGGTGTAAAACAAAAGTGGTACCCATATTTAAAAAAAGGATTCGGGTTTTATCCAAAACACTATAGACTTATAAATATCACATCTATTGTAGATGAACTACTTGAAGTGTTGTTAAAGGATCATATACAGAAGTATGTAATAGAAAAATATGTTATTAGTGATAGTCAGCATGGATTTATGCTGACATACAGGGAGGTATGTAGAAATGTAGAGAATGTGACTCTGTATATAATATATTTGGTATTATATTTGGCACTGTCCTACATTACTGCCTTGTAAATTAAGGGTCATTACTTGGTAAAGTACAGTTTACACATGGATTGAAATCTGGCTAAAAGCCATCTCCAAAGAGTTGTGGTCAATGATTGTTGCTCTGAATGGTCCACTGTTATAATAGTGTACCACTGGGCTCTGTTTTATTACCAATATTGTTAACTTATTTATAGATTATGTAGTGAAATTAAATCCAGGGACTAGAAATATGTTAGCATCAGTACACCATTGGGGGATAAATCGGAGTACTTGTGGACCATTGTTTAATTAACAACATGCACATGTATCTTTAGTTTCCAAAGTTATCAAGATTTTTATTTTGTTGGAAAATGGATTCATTGAAGAGAAAGTTCAATAATTTTGACACTGTCCAATCTATCGGTAAGACCTCAAGTTGAATATGTAGTTTAGTTCTGAGCACAATTAGAAAAAAAAGGATGATTTGGAACTAGAAAGGGTTCAAATCAGGGCAACAAAAATGTAGTAGTATCCCAATTATGAGAAACGTATTCAGCCTTGAGAAAAGCAATTGAGGGATGCCATGATTGCCTTATAAATATATAGCTGGTCCTTATAGGAAATGTTTTCATAAGTTGTTCACTTTCAGGACAACACAAAATACATGAGGGCACCCTCATCAACCATTTTTTTTTCAAATAATAAAATAGAGGTCATTCCTACCCCCACTTTATAATAATAAAAGCTTTATTCCCAGTTAAGTATTCCTACCCCCCTGTTTTAGTTGTAATTGTCTGCCCATCCTAACATCCCCAATTAAATAATTGCTTGTGCTGAAATCACTGGGTAGGGGTATTTTAAATCTGAGGCTACTATGAAAAATAAATGTACATGTAGAACATCCACTAACACCATAAAAGAATTTATTTAAAAAAACAGTTGTCAGAAAAAGCCAGGTCCTCTTCCAGCATTACAACTGAAGAGCAACTTAGAAGATAATTTATTTATATAGCCTTGCTTACATTTTCTCTCCGGAAAAAAAACACTCTCCAGGTTTATTTTTTAATTTAATTGAATGCAACAAAAGTATGCTTACACAAATTGTTAAAGGAAAACTACCATATATACTCGTGTATAAGGCGAGAAATTTAGGTCTAAAAAAGCATTTAAAAT
>WMED01005281.1:0-19678 GCA_019650415.1 Pipa parva
TTTAAGTGGTGGAACTTGCACTATTGGTGACTAACTAAATACTTTTTTTCCCCACTGTAGCTGGGAATGCACATTTGATCGCCACTTCCCCATGTTTGTTTATTGTCTTATTGACAGTGGCAACTGCAACTAAATATGCCGAAAAATGTAACACAATATGGCACAAATACTGACAACGTAATTGCAATGGGAAAAAGTACAAACTTCAACATTATATTGAAAATGCAAGAATACAATAGGCTGCTCACTCATTGACTTTAACTGTGTAGCTTAGCCTTCTGTAGTAAATCAGGGTAGTTAGAGCAGTAAATCAATATCTGTGGAGAGAAACAGTGTACAATTATAACACACTAGAGGATGGGTTTAATTGTAGTGATGCCAGAATAAATGGTTTGGCTATTCTATATTGATTTACATAATCCTCTCTATTTTATATTTTTATATTACTGAGTAATATGCACCTGAGGAGGCTGAAATATGGAATAGATGTTGCAATGAATGTAACCATAAGTCTACCGCGCTTTATAGAGGACCGTCATCTTTAAACTACTACTTTACCAGGAAATTGGAGAATACGTTTATTAAAGGGAATGCAGAATGCAAAACTTTTTTTTTCCAATATTTATCTTAAAGCAAACATTTTTCCAATATATCATTGTTGTATTTTCTTATGCGCTACGGGTGTTACATGCTGAATTACTTTTAAGGAACCATTATCTGCTCCTAGACCAGTGATGGCTAACCTATGACACGCGTGTCAGAGGTGACACACCAAGACGTTTTTGCTGACACACATCATGGCACTTTTAGTGCTGCGTTCTCAGTAGGAGAGTTGCCCCACCTTTAAAAAATTATGGATTTTTTTCAAAGTGACACACCACCTGAGTTATGCTTGGTTATTTGATGAATACTGACACACCGAGCTCAAAAGGTTGGCCATCACTGTCCTAGACAAACCTTCCCTCAAAGCACAGTTTTAGTAACATTTAAAGATTGTTACAACTGCTCCAGCCTGTTTTGTATTCTAAAAGCGAGACGTTCAGTTTTCAAATGCTGTGATTGTTGCCTGAGGAAATATACAATATTTTAATATTTTAAAGAGCTTGTTTTAAAAAAAAAAAATTGCAGCAGGGATTTTGTTGAGCTTACTTGGGAGGCTGATTGAAGAGAGCAGCCTGGGAATTCAGGAAGTAAAATTAAACAAAAAAAAAAATAAAATAAATAATGACAGTAAATCAGAACAATTTTAAATAAATATTGCAATGACTCAAAATTGCATTAGTCTTTACATTTCTTTTAGAGTTTTAGATGTAATACTAGATCATGCTAGAAATTCATGTTAACTACAGCATTTAAGCAGCAGATTCAGCCATGAATTATAGTTTGTCTTATCTATTCTAGTTAAAGATACAAAAAACAGAAAGGGGATGGTGATGCCTGACTGGTCAAAAATGCATGATTGCTTAATTGCAATGCTTAGTGAAGATGGAGACCATAGTTAATTCAGATGATTATTAAAATAGAATTCAAACATGAAGAATGCCACCATATACATAGGACCACGTGGTTGATAAACCCATTAATGAATACAGAATGTGTGCAAAGATCAGTGGTGGAAGAGGGGTATGAGCAAATAACCATGGGAATAACTACAGGAGCAGCAGTAACAGCTGTGCAAGGGCCAAGTGAAGAAATTGTACTAATTGAGGTCTTGGGTGCTTGGAAGGAGCAAGGGGGCCTACGCCTAAATATTGCACCAGGATCCACTTGTCTGTAATTGCCTATGACTAAACTCACTATTTTGGATGAATCTGTAGTGAGTGTGCTGGTGTTCCTCTCTCCCAGGGCTGGTTTATTTATTATGCCAGAAAGGCACAGTACTAACGCCCCTAGCTTTAAAGATCCCAATTTGTACTTTTTATTAATTCATGATAATCCATGTATATAAGTGGCTTCAGCCTTCTCTTTCTATAGCTTTATGGTTTACAGAAGCAGTAACTTTTATATTCATAAAATGATGTTAATGTTGCCTTAAGCAGGTGGAGCCTAAAATGTTAGACACTGCTTTTTTGTGAGCCAGCCATTCTTCCTTCTCATTATAAGGTAAATGTAATAATTTAATGGAATTTAAATAAGTAAATTATTGTAAGTAATTTAGAAGGCAGCCCTTGACTATGATGTATTATTCTAGAAGCTTGTTTGTAATGACAGTACTTCCTAATGTATGCAACTGCATTATATCTTTGACCCGATGTTTTATAAATTATATTTTCATTGATTATGATAGTTTGCAGAGAAGTTGCTCATGTAGGGGTCAAGCTAAATGTTAGATTTATTGCCAGACCAAAATAGCGGAAAACTTCTAGAAATGTTATCATAAAGCTAAATGTCCATCAGTCTGAGAGGTGTCATGTGACACTGTGTTTCTTTTCTCGTTTGCAAAAAGACTTTTCTTAAATGTTCCTGTTTATTGCAAGGCTTGCCTTGCCTGTAGCTATGATAAAGTACATACTTTATGTTTATTTATTTCAGCCCAATGTAAAGAACCATTTTCATCAGTTCCACTTATCTCCTAAAATGCACCTTCTTTTCCTCCAGAAGCTTTCTGTCTGCGGGTAATATCTGAATAGTGGAAAGTTTGGGGGCATTCAGGAAAGTAAGATTATTCTACCCAACATCTACCTCCACCTGATGGTTAGATTTTACTAGATTGTACAAGATTGTGTTTATGATTAGGGATGAAAACCACAGCACAGTGTGGGTCCAACACTTTAAGAGAGTGTTTGAAAGCACTAGATTAGTAAAGCTAATTGCTCTTTAGAGATTAACTAAATACCTATACACTTTTTAGCTGATATGAACAAAAATGTCTTCAATGGGATAAGCCACACAGACTACTTATTAGTGATTACAAATAGCTCAGCTACATAGTAGCCAGTGTGACTCTAACCTATGCTTGTTTCATCCTGGACTTCCCGGAGCTCTTTAAGTTGGAAGAAGTTTAAGCACATCATTGAGTGTATGGGGAAAGAAGTACAAACACAGATTTAAAATGGCTAGTGACAGGTACACTTTAATATGCAGCCAAATGGCCATTCTTACAATACTCAGTAGTGCGAATTATTAATGCACAACAGAAAATAACCGGCAACTGTTAAAGTTTAGTATTACGGTAGCCAAATGTTCAGTGTTACAAAGGACAGTAGCAGAGTAACTAAATGCCCAAAAGAAAGTATACAGTGCCTAGCTGTCAAAGTGCCCAGTATCACAGTACCCAACTGCAAAACAGAATCCTAATGCTACTATGCCAATGCACACCAATCCTGTACTCTCGACCAAACTAGGAACAGCCTGACCTAATCCCACTACTTGTCTAAGACTCCAAACAGACTTACACATATACAGTATACTGTATACTTACTGCATGGAACAGATATGTGTTTGCTACATTGTCAGCAGTTGTACGATTCTGTTTCCTGCCAGTTCAGGAAGGGGCAGGCTTTTTAATATAATCATTCATGCAGTTCTACATGATGAGAAATGTTCTTCTGCATCAACAGTATCAGATTATTTTTTTTCTTGAGGGAACATCAATAAAGACAAGAGACTCACCTAAATGTCTGACATTGCCCTGACACAGTGTTGTTAGTGAAAGAATAATACAGACAGGTGATTCTTGTATTAGGATGAAAATCTCAGGTCTTGGACAGAAATGTTAAAACATGCTAGATATTCTTGCATTGTTCTACTGGGTGTTTGCTGATACATTTTCATGCTGCTTGTTATATTCTAACACCAATCAATTTTTCTCGGAATGGCTGTCAGTCATCCTTTCCAAGAGTCTTGCTATTTTGTGGTGTAACATCTTGGAGCATCAGGAATTATTCTCCGTGAAGATGCTTCAGCTCCCATCATCCTTAGCCAGCTATCAGCCAGATACCAAAATGCTGAATATCCCCATGGTAAATCAGACATTTTTGTTAGTGGGTTATTCATGCCAAATGTCAATCTCAGCAGTACAGTGAATGCCTATGTCGTTTGTCTTTCATTTGTTCTTGAAGTCAGTGGATATCATTTTACTAATTTGCCCCTGGAAAATATCAATTCCTCACCAGTTTTTTCCTTTACCTGTGCTAAAATTAAACTGTCAGGAGACGCATTGTACGTATTATTTAGAAATTACGACAGCGCACTGAGAAATATCCTCTATTTGATCTTTCATAATAATAAGCTTGTTACTCTGTGCATATATGTCATCTCTGATTATACAAAGAATAACAATTCTCAGTCTCACGTTCAGAATACTTACATCTGTTAATGAGATGATTGCTAAAACACAGCCAAAAGAAGCAAATATATCTGAATCAAAAGTAGGGAACATTTCAATGTCATTCTAAAATTATTTCTTTTATTAATTAATAACTGAGCAGTCATGATTCCCTTTTCCTAGCATCTTATTAAAACTGTATTGTGCAAGATAAAATGATAAGCAACACTTGATCATTTACAGAGACATTCCCCTGAAATATAATGTTTGATTTAATGCTGTACCCTTATAAAGTGATTTGCTTACCTGGGAACTCAGATTGTGTTAAAGGGGAACTAACAGTATCTAAAAAGAAGTCAAATAAGTAGTTAAAGAAACAGTTTAGCTACTAATAGTTATTTTTCATCTAATTGTCAAATAACTGTTTTGTAATATATACATATTATATATAGGTTCTGATCAGAATTCTACAACCCTTAATTCAATAACCTGACTTAAAGATTCCAAACTGATCTAATGTAAAAAAGTAGGTGATTTTTGAGGGACTTTTACATGTGGGTATAAAATGAAAGTGACAGTTACAGAATAAACTGTTCTTTTCAGTGAACAATTTTTTTTGGGGGGGATTTTTCTTTTGTAATATTTAGAGCCTTGAAATGGCCAAATATTGTCACTGATAGAGCAAATTGTTGCAATATGAGCAGTGTCAGGCAAATAGTAGCAGTGTAGTATTGCATCATGAATATACTGTACATATTCAAGCATAGTGATGTCATTTTCACATGAATCTGTTTGAAGAAGAGAATTCCGCCATCTCTTTTCTATAATAATTACTACACACTTTCAATATGCATGAAGGTTAATTAGAAATGACAAAGTTACCATTTTGTAGCATTTTGGTTGTCAGTATAGGGACTGGAGAAGAGTCACATAATGTACAACAATTATTTTTACAGTTGATTTTAATGGCAGAAAGTCCTCGCTCATTTTGCCTCTTGATTGCCACATTAGTAAAGCTTTTTGAGTAAATGTTGCTGGAATGCTAACAGTAACCCTGCTGTATCCCCTTACCTAGTATCTTTCATTTGGTGAAGTTAAATGTGCGTATTCACCCTGATACATCATGATAAATTGTCACATTGACACAGTAAGAATACCCAGATTGTCCTCCAATTTGCTGGAAAAGTGGTGCATAAATATGCATAATGTTATATAAACTGTGCAAGAATTTGCAGCATCGCAAGAATATGTAAAGTGAGCCGGAGTTATTAGGGGAGGGCGGATGTGACTGGGAACAGGAAATAGGAGGGTGAGGGATGTTCGTTAATTTATAGGGAGAGGCAAGGCAAGGAGCAGCAATGAGGGGGAGACAGGAAAGGAATGGTCTCCGACCCTCCCTCCCTATTATTAAGCATGTAGAGTAGTTTGTCACAGCATTAGTGGCGGTGGTCCTGAAAAATGGGATCGCTATAAGAGTGATATGTATCATACTCTAAGGAGTTAGGAATGTTAAGTTATAAGTATGGAAGTGCTAGGGCATAGGGTCTCTGTGTGGTGGTTGAGTGCTATCGAGCCAATTGTATGTGGCTGATAGGAGGTGTGGCCTTGTAACCAGGGCCGGGGATAAGGGTTGTATAATAATTCTTTGGTGTTTGTATCGTGGCCTCCTGACCTTCTCTTCCCCTCCTCCCTTCACCTGGTTAGTGAAAAAGTTAATAAAGTGGATGTGTACTCCCTTTCCCAAAAAGGCACTTACGTAGATCTGTTTCTCCACCTTCGGCCTTTAGAAATGACAGGCAATAAAAGTATTGTCCATTCCAGGATACTTTTGCAATCAACAGATCCTCTTTACGGAATGTAGACACTCCAAAGTATAATTACACAGTCATTCTCATGTTTCGGAATATTTTGCATCAAATATCTCTCCTCTTTGCCCGGCTCCAGGGGATCCTCACCTGGGATATGCTTAGCTGTACAGGGTCACCTACATCTGCCTCTTGCAGCTCCCACTACCTCCCATTGGAGCAGCCACTGTCTGGAGGTTCTCCATCATGAGCCTTCTACAGTCACATCACACTGGGACAGCTCACTATCCAACTCCCTGCAGCAAGTGTCTGATCTTAACTCCCCTCTAACTTCCTGTGTTGGGGACTTTATGTAACCTTCCTGGGGTGTTACTCCTCCCCAATCTAGAATATTCTTCCTGCTATACACAACCCAGTACTATGCACTACCTACCCAGTTACCTCCCTCCTCTCACCATGCTCCCTGCATTATACTAGTAAGGGTCACACATTTCACATACCCCCTTACAGCCTTCCGATTTCAACTGAACTTCTTGGAAGGTATGGTTAAGATACTGTTATGTGTTTGAAAATGGTTAATAAATGCTGTAGCCTTTTCAACCCCAAGAATGGTGAATGAGTTGTTTCTTTGGGTAGGGTTATGGGATAGTAAAGTTAAGTGTAACTGTTCATCAAACCTTCAACAGTCAAGTTGGTGAAGTGGCTAATTGTCATGACTTTATGGATCTATGAGACACTAGGATAAATTTGCCTCTAAATGTTTTTGTGCTTTATCATCCTTAAATAATAGTTCCTTCACATTTTTCAGTGCAACTGGGGCTTGTCCTGGGTTTCTTTGCTCTGTTTTTGGTCTCAGCATGTCTTAGGTGTTTTTCACTGTGTTAAGACTAGTATTTCAACTGAGGCATATCTTATACACATTGCAAAGCAACTGGATGTGCCTTAGGGCTGTTTGTACTGTTTTGGGACAAAAAAAAAGTCTTATCATTGGAACCGGAGGGGCACTTAGGCACTTTGAAGCGCATCTAGGGAAAGTCTTTGGGCAACTGGTATTGAATTGGACTTGAGAAAACTTTAGGCACTTTGCACAGCTATTGGGCACTTAGCATGATAACCTAGTGAGAAGAAGGGTTGCAGGGGCATGGCAGTGGTGGTTGTTGGTAGGGAATACATTTTCTTGAGGATGCACCGTAATAAAATAACCTGTGTATGCCTATGCCGTCAAGGTTTGAGTTCTGTTCTCATTGAGGATCTTTATTTTAAAGCCATATACCCAATAAACTGTACCTTATATATTCTGTCTTCAAGTAGGTTTAGATTTAGATTAAAAGGAAACAAACTACAGAAAAACATTCATGAATTAATAGATTCATATTGATATTGAGGTGTATGGCTGCTTTAAAATTTGTGTCTTCTTAATTTAAAAACCACAGACACAGTTCACAGCTCACTCTCAATAAAAGTGCATTTGAGCTAGCACATATTGCTACTGGCATGCATGAGTGGTGGTAGGTGGCACCTGTCTCTAATCTGACATAATAGCAATAAGCAACAGGTAGAGCAGACTATATACCAGCACTCAATGCATTTAGTGCAAATAACTTACCGTTCATTATAATGGGAAAGCGAGTATGGCTCCATGTGCCAGATGCTACATTTAAGCCTGCTCTGTTTGCACAGGATTTGAAAGTGTACTTTTCCCAGAAGCTTTAGTTTCCCTCTGAATAGGTTATTATGCACAAAGAATATTATTTTTCTACATAGTTAGATTAATGAATAGGAACAAGATTTTTCTTTACTACTTACTGTGTAGAGATTAAATACCATTAATTGACTTCAAAGTCACCCAGTGGGTGGCTTTACCAATGACAAATTTTGAATAAAATGACACCTGTACTTGAGAATAACCAATGTTATGCTTCACAAGAAGGCCATGCAAAATATTTTATTTAATAGAAGTAAATATTAATATAATATCACCTTCCTTTTGTTGAAGTACTATGCAAATTTCTCATTTTCCTCCATTCAGTGTACACTTGTCTTAGAGAGATGCAATACATCAATGCATGCACACGGTAAGATAAAAGCTGAAACAGTATAGAATGCCGCAAGCAAACAACAGCTCTAGAATCCTAATACTGAGAGATAAGACAACTGACATAGTGTGATGCTACAGTTGACAACATACATATTTCTTATGGGACAGTTATGATATATACATTATAAATAGCTTTGGTGAAAGCTGTGGCTGACCTGCATTATGTAAATTTCAAACAGTATATGTCCCTTTATTATTGGGGGCTGTTGGTAATTCTTTATGCAACTCCTATACTGGCTTGTGATTTTTTTTAATGATTTTTCTACAAGTGATGTCACTTTTAATCTGGGCAATTTCAGCTTCCTTAATTTGTGAGTGTTATTGGCTGGTAGAGCCTTCTGGGAGTTAGGGTTTACAACTGCTGGAGGGCTGTCAGCATATACTGTAGTTTTTCTTAACTATGATTTATCTCAGCAAATAATAGGGTAAAATAGAAATATGCAACATATATTACATTCCAACTAAGGTGACGGATAGAGAATTCAAAGTAAACTAGGGAATACACTGGGCTGAATGATTTTTACTCAGCAGCAGGCATACGCAGCATCACTTGAACGACTGGTATGTACACTAGATGGCATTGTTTGGCCCCAGTACTGGGTGATTACTATCATTTTTTAAATAGATGTTTTACCTAGCAATCAGTATTTTCTAGTTAATTTCCTCAGGTGTCCAAAAAGAATAATTGTCAGTAGTGTAATTTTAGATACCGTATCTAAAATTAGGTAATGTGGCAAATCGCAGAAACTGATACGTGAAAGGAAGCTATCTTGGGAAAAGCTTTGAGCAGACACTTGATATCATCGTGTAGAGGAAATGAGTAAAACAGATAAGCGCATGGAATAGAGCACAAACTATGTAAACAGTGGTTTATTTCATCACATCAATTGTGTTCACTGCAGAATTCTAGCTATATTATAAAGGGAAATGTCAGCATTTAAAATGAAGCAGTTGGCACGAGTGAATGAATAAACATTTGCTGCAATGGTATGTGTTTTGGGAATGGACATTTCTCATGCATTAACTGAAAAACTAAATTTGGGTACTTATTTATCAATGGCCAGCAACAGTAAATACCGTTATCAGCAGAGTGCTGTGGTTCCAACCTTTTTTCTTTGACTCCACTGAGAAATACCAAATAAAAGTATTTACTATTGTCAGAAATGGATAAATATGCCCCATATATATATGGATAGCTACTGTCTCGACCATGATTAATTAAAATGACTGGAAAATAAGTGGCTGCAATATATTCTATAGGTATTTTGAGTGGCGAGGAAAGCTGCTGCTATTTGAACAGAAAGGCAAGCTCAGTGCTAAATATGTTACCCCTGCATAGTTCATGACTCTTGATATTTGCGATATGTAAAAACTGGATCAGTGATATTTCCCATTTTGATTGCAATGACAGCAAAACCCACAAAGTTCGTGTAAAAAGGTAATCCTTGAAGTTGAATTTCTGATTTGTATTGCTTTGTGTTTGTTTTTCTCTTTTCACATTGCAGCCATATTTTAGTTGTCTTCTATATATCCATATTTGAATAGGAAGATTATAATATATAATTCTACAGTAATAATTAAAGTAAGTAAATGCATTTTTAAATAAAATATCAGATTCTATAAAATCCTTCAGAATTTTAAAGAACCCAGATTAGGTATAAAGGCATATTGACATTTTTGTTTTTATTGCCCTTTTAAAGTCTAGCACTTCCCAGGCAAGCCCTTTCCCTTACGCGCTGACATTAACCACTGTCTCTCCAATTTGCATAGCTGTTTCAGAGTTAATAAAAGGTTGAGTAAGTGTTCTGTAGAATGCAATGAATGTTAATGACCCATTGAAGCTTCAGAGAAAAAAGCTTTTTGAAGAAGAAACATCAGGAAAAAGCAGGAGAAAATTGGTTTAAGTGACATTTTATTTAGATTTGAAAATTAAGAATCCAAAAAAGCGTAACTGTGCATGTGTAACATGCAACGGCAACACAATGTACTTTGGTGTGGCAGGAGCACACATTGTGGTTGCAGGTGGCCAAAATTACATCGGAATTCTTGTTCTGCGCTTGCTCACATCACTGATTTTGAAGAGGAAGCAGGAAGTAAAGAAGACCACAGCACTGCAGTGGAAGAAAAGAAGATTGGCTTTACACAAAGCAGGAAGCAGTGCTGGAGGCTTACAACAATAGAATCAACTGTACAAAGACATCCAAGTCTAGAAGGCCTTTGCTAGTGCCTGTTATTCTTGCTTACTAAGTGCTTGGGAAATCTACAGAAATGTAGCTAGTGAAGCTATATGAATAGGTGGGTATGGGTACTCAGATTTTAACCTGTTCCACTAACTCTAGTGCATGGTTGCCTAGACTTGATAATTGAGGGGGGAATTCACAATAGTGCAAAGTGAGGTCCGGATCCTTCGCCTCACTTCACGCAGACTGTTATGTGCTCGCTGATGTCCTGCATGCGGACATCAGCGAGCGCATAACAGTCTGTGCGAAGTGAGGCGAAGGATCCGAACCTCACTTCGCACTATGGTGAAGTCCCCCCTGAGTTTCTGTTTCTCATTAGTCTATCATTAATGTTGCATACAAACCATTATATTTTAAGAACTATATTTGCAGTTGATAGGACATGTTATTTCTTTGATTTACTATGTGTCTTCTGTTCCTTTTCATCACTAAAACTGAGCATGACACCTTATCTGGCCACGTGCTTAGCACAGGCTGTATGATTGTATATGACTAAAGTTGCCACTCTTGATGCTTGGAACATGGATTGAGCAGTCGTATTTAGTGCAAAATACAAATCTGAGTGGGTTAATCTGTTCTTCCAGTTACATTCAGTGTCCCTTTGACAAGTGCACAAGTGCTTGGTTCCATTACAAGATAGACTTTAACTATAGTTTTCCTTCAAAAGTTTGAGCAGAGAAACTAAATGCAAATATGAAGTCTATTCAGCAGGGACAACTTGACCCACATGCAATACCTACCCACGCATTGAACTATAAAAATATCCATATGTTTTCTAATATTTGAGATGAATGCTTTTGATAAAGAATGTAGTGTTGATTTTCTTTTTTTTTTTTTTTTGCATTCATATATTATTTCAGAACTATTTTTACAGAAAACAAATATCTAATGTTATTAATTGGTTTTGTTTATTTCAAGCTCTAGTATGTGAAATAATTGCTGAATTGTTTAAACTACAGCCATGTCTCAATGATCCAGTCTCACTTCCTGTCTATAGACACACTTATTAAGTGCCACTTCCTGTACTATCTGCAATCATCCTTCAGAATGAGAGATCAGACCCTAAACACACTTGTCATGCCATAACTGGCTTCAGATTGATGAAATATAAACCCATTGACCTTTTAATCAACTAAAAAGTGTTATGATGGAAAAAGAAACTTATAAATAATGACATGAAGTGACAAGACAATGAATCACTCCTGTATGGCAGTTATGTTCTGCTTCTTTTCAAGCATGTGGAACCCTGGAGACATGCAGAGCTACGGACGTCTGTTAATATATCGAGAGCACACATGGATAAATAAGACCAGTTTGCTTTTTTTTCCCTTCCACCTTAGGAACCTGAATGTGGTGTGGATGATGCATTTGTGCAGTTTATGGAGGTCAGAATAACGCTTGTTGCTTAGCAACATAAATCTCTATCTGCATACAGCATAAGAAGGGCTTCGCAAGCCATTCAAATGGCATCTGTAAACTATTAATAAACTGAGTTAAAAAACAGCAAATCAATATGTAAAAAATATATTTGTCGTGATAAAGAACGCAGCAATTTAAAATGGCAGATAAATGTAAATGGTTTATTGTATAATAATGGCAAAAGGCTAAAAGACTCTGTAGGTATATTTGTGTATGTGTGTGTAGTTTTGAAATGTTGATGGCAGCACTGCAATGGGAAAGTCCTTGGTACTCCACTGTACATCATCTTAAATCTACATACAACACAAACCCAACACTCAGCCATTTTATTTTAAACTTAGGTAGATACTACCCATTTATGGAAGGTTGAATATTAAAGATTGCGAATATACCCACTCTCTCTCTCCCTTTTATAATCTCTCATACCAGGGTGAATGTAGCATGGCAGGTCAGGCAGCTGCTACTGGCCACAAAGGCAGAAAGTACACAGAGATTCCCCCCAACTGCTGAATTTTCCTGTAGAATCATAAAAGGAAGTGGCAGGGGTGGAGGTGCACTGGCGCAAACCCTCTCGCTCCCCTGTTTTACTCTCTTCTTAATCTCTTCCTCATCACCCCAGCCTGCGCGTGTCTGTCACTCTTTCTTCTGATGGGTTTTATATCATCACTCTCACTGAAAGATTACTATTAGAAAGAGATTTTCCACCTCTCGACCTCTCCTCCATTCCTTCCAAGCTTTTTGTGACAATGCCCTTGTAATATAAAAGATATATATATATAATGCACATACAGAGATAAACAGTATATTGTCTACTGTACTTCATTGTTCCCTATCCTCCTTCCCCTGCCTAAGATAACGTGTAATTGCTTTACACAAATATATTCCAAAACACAACATTCCTAGGACTTTAATGGAGAACTAAACCTAAATAAACACATTTCGCCATCTCACCTAGCAGCATTACAAATGCTTACCAGTGATACTTGTCACTGACCAGTTGTTGGATTTTAAGGACAAATCTCCCCTTTTCCTACTCCTTGTTACCATCCCTGCAACCTATTTTGTGCTCCTCCACTGCAGCAACGCCCATGAAGGTATATCCAAAAAGACTGTTTTATTTTGCTATCTCACTATAGTTTTCCTTTAATATCTGATTGCTAAATCATTGTAATGCTGATTCAGCGAGGGGCAAGCAAGCAGTACCCTTATTAGTCTTTATCTGTGAAATTAGAATCTTCTAGTGACCTATCTGGCAGCTTTGTTCCTGTTAATTTATTCCCTTTCTTGCATGCAACTTTTTTTTATTTTTTGGATATTTAAAATACAGTACAGTTTACAATACACATAGTATCACCCTTCCAATGAAGAAATGTTTTACCAGCCAAAGGGCAATTAAAGCCTCGGAAATATTTAAGCTAAAAATGAAGTGCCTTATTCATAGGTCTTATTACAACAGCTCAAAAGTGCACCAGCCCAAACAACATTGAACAGTGATGCCTGTATAGATGCCACTGGAGGCAGACATCTTTATTCTCTATATAACCCTCCTTTCGGCCCTGCACATGCTCAAGGTCTGGGAATAAATAGTTTCACTTAAAAATGTTGTTGCAACTGTTTAGTAAATATACCTTTTAGTCCAGATCACTGCATTGTGGAATTTGGATTGTGGCTAAGAAAGCTGCAAGGTTTCATATGATGTATTTCGCAGAAATTAGCCACACCCTTCCCCCACACTACAGAGCTTGTTTCTATTAGCTATGCAATGAGCTAATGTCCTATCAGCCCTGTATTATGTGTATTTTATACATATTAGTTTTAAAGGTATGGTGTTACCAGATCATATTTTTATCAATGAAAAACATGTACAATGCAGGTTGTATGGATAATTAGTAATTTATTTATCTTCTTAAAACATGGTTATCTGCAGTAATCAGCTCCATCTCCACACTAAGGGGGTTAGTCACCAAAGTGCAAACAGTCATGTTGATGTGTGAATAAGAGTCTATTTACCACTTAGCAAACTCTATGAGGAGGAGAATTTGCATCCAGTTTGACTTCTTATGACAGTCATTACTAAATGAAACTAGCATTGGTTAGTGAATAAGGAGTAGCAGATTTGGATCTGTCAGCGCATAGCAGCATGACGGACATGAATTTTCTTCACCTGGGAATTCACACTTTAATGAATAAGCCTTTTTAATGTGTAGATCATATTATTACTTTAAATATAACTGACAAATGCATCCTGTAGAACAATAAAAATGCAGCTACATAGATCTAATTCAATACTGAGCCACAACTGGCTAAAGGGATGATATGGTTAGCTTATTTCTTAGTAATTTTCTTTCAAAGTGGTGAGACAGTTATTTGGTTCTATTAGGCAAACTTGATCTGCAGTTTAGGATTCCTTCTTATCTCATTTAATATGTGTAAAGCCAGTATTCCACTTCAATAAAAGAGTGCAAGATTATACTGGAAGCTATGCAGCCAAAGATAAAGTGTATTTCATAAGTTTCCCCCTTTTAAAAGTAATGGTTTTATATATGTGGTCTGATTACCATGCAACTAAATTGGATATTTAAGCAACTCTATTCCAATATCTATAAAAAAAATATCCCTACTGCTAGGGTAGCTGATAATAAATTAGTTCAGCTGCACATTGAAGGGCTGCAGAGAAACTAGTTCAGTGTGTAATAAGTATTTTAAAAATCATCCCATTTGTAGTGAGGATGTTAAAAGTGTTTGCTTTTAATTAAATGGGAGGAAACCATTAAATGCAGGAATAGTTTCTTCTGTTTGATTTGAAGAGAATTCAGTATTTCTTTATTCTTAGTTTATTTGACTTCAATGTAAGACTTAATTGATGGCTATATCCTGAGTTTATAGTCAGGTCATTTTTTGTTAGTCCTTAATCAGAGCACACCTACAGGAGACAAAGCACACAGTGAGCAGTGTCTACAGTACAGCCAAATATGGAGCAGCCCACACAGGCATTTATCCTTTGTCTCATAGGGCTACTGTTCATTTGGGGATGTTCTGCAGTCTCTTTGCATAAGGTTGAACATTTCTAGCTGAAATAACTTTTAGACTTTAGTTCTCCTTTAATATGCTATATGTTATCCTGTGAGAGAGATCAGGGTGATTAGACTTTGATTGAAACACTTTGGGGGTCATTCTCTAAAGTCCAAATTCGACTGTCGAATTCTCAAACAGTGGATTCCCATAGCAAATCTGCGACTGCCACAATTCTCCCATTGTAAAGTTGCGACAATTTTTTTAAAGTTGCGGCTGCCACAATATTTCCATAGTAAAGTCGCGACTGCGACAATATTCCCATTATAAAGACACTACTGCGACAATAGCAATCTATATCTGACTTTATCTGGTGAATTCACACCTTTACACAACAATTCGGATTTTAGAGAATAACCCCCAAATTTGTGTTAGGAAGTTTTTCTTAATGCTTGATTTACAGATATAGCACATATGCTTAAATATTTTCTCCTTTTACTGTTACCCTTTTTGTATTGTGGTTCTGCAAATCATTGGGTAGATTTATGTCTCAGTATAAATAAACATACACACAAACCTCCAACCTCCTGTGTCAATTGCAATCTAGCACTTAAAGTGATGTATTCTTGTGATATTTTACTTGTATTGTTTAATGCACTTTTCCCATGTCTCTATTGTACTTGTATTGCTGAATTATATAGCACTGCATAAATTTATATTGCTTTATAAATAAAATTATACATACATACATACATAAACAGGGCTGCTAAAAATCCTGGGCCCCCACAACCTGACAAATGAGGCTTACTAGCATACACACACCAGTTACAATACACACTTTCAAGTTATATTTATCATTGTCCAATAGGCCATTAGTTGGTGTGGCTAAAAAGCCACGTGCTGAAATCTTTTGAAATTCTGGGTGTTGAGCTGAATCATACAGACAGGATTCTCCAGGACACTAACTGGTTTGCAGAACTGGTTAGACACATTGCAGTTCCTGCACCTGCACAATATATGCAGAGTTGCCAACCAATATTTTTATACTGACACATTACTATGCACTGCCAGTGTCATCAGAAATATAATTTGTATTTATTTTAAGCCAAATAATGTTCAGGGATTTGTAGTAGGTGTTTTTTTCTTATTGACAGTTGGCACTGGTACTAAAATCATTGTAGTACTACTTTGTGCATTTTAGTAGAAAGTGCTAGTAATGTTAGTGAATTGTGTAGTATATATGCCAAAATTTAGTTATATCAAATGATATTTCAACACAAATCTTCATCCCACCGAGGAAGCATATTTAACTACAATGTTAAAATCTTACCAAATTTGGATCCATCTGAATAAATTTTACTTGTATCCACTTTCTATCCCCGCCTTTTAATTGACAATGATAAATAAAAAGGGAGAGACGAGTAAGTGATAGTTATTGTTCAGAATAGCAGAGAGGAATCGGTGCTGCAGATTGCTGCATGCTAACGGCTGTTAGCCGTGGGCGACTTCAATCTGCACATTGTCACAGAATCCAAATCAAATGCTTGTAATTCTGTAAAAACCATCCGTGCTCTTTACAATGCACAGACATGCCTATTGTGATCAGCAAGTCTTTACTTACCTGGGGAGAGGTCCTGAGTGAAGTACTTGTGACCCCAATAAGGACCTGGACTCAAATTAGCACAAAAAGGTCTTCCTGCTTGTCATGCTTGGAGGCAGTAGAGGTGTCATTAGAAATAATGTACCCTGCAACACCAGCAAATAAAACATCAACAACAGGAAACAAAATCAAGCTATGATACCTGGTCACTGGTACACGTTATAACACACATCACCTGCTTAAACATCACAGTCACACAAGCAGGGTTATGTGGATAACTGGCTGGTAAGGATCTTGGGTTTTCTGAGCTAACTGGACCTCTTGGAATACTAATACCCTCCCCTATAAATGTGCATTTGATATTTTGTTTTGCCATTAAGAAGTGATTTCTCTGCACAATTTGGGGTGCCAAGAAAGGGTGTAGTGGGTGCTGACAACAGAAAGGAATAGTGTAGGGAACTTATCTGTGTGACTTACTACACAAACCAGAAAGATAAATCTTCCACCATGAGACATACAGCTTAAAGGAGCAGCAATTTTATAAATATTCTTTAAAAGATTAATGAATTTTTATCTGCCTCATATTATGGAAATGCACTGAGCAAAATGTTATAATGAGAAGTCCCAAACCATGTATTTAACTCCAAAAGCATAACATTAGTGTCACTGCTGTGTCTATTTTAATCTTGGTCATAGTTCCACAAAACTGACTGAAATGTCAGCCATTTCAGCCTGCATTATAACATGGCCATTTTGACTCCTCACATTGTAACCATGCTCACATACCTTTTTCCCTGCACAGGGGCAGCTTGTCAGTATACGTCTCTGTTGATAAGTTTGTTGATATTGACCTCCCCAATCCGTCTTTGTTCATTTGGTTCATTTGTTGTGTTGTTCTTGGCCATTGGTAACATGCCTGAAAAGTATTAGAATTCATATCTGTAATCTGTAATGCTGTGGCTTCACAGGGTAATGGGATTTCTTGGTGACATTGCTGGTATCCTTCTAAGTAACAATGTGTGTATATTATAATTCACATTAATAGGGCAAAATTTACTAAAGTCGAAAACGATTTTTTTCGACCTTTTCACCCCCCATTTTTGCCAAGGAAAAAATGAGCAAAAAAAGGGAAAGAAAAGTCTAAAAAAATGTAATTTTCGACCCTTTCTCTTGTTTTCACCTGATTTTGGTGTGAAAAAGTTGAAAAAAATCATTTTTTCACCTTTGAAAACTTTCGCCCTACGTTCATACCAAGAAGAATGTCGACATGCATTACTGAAACTATTGTCAGCCTTTCCAAAATGATTCTTCAGCTTTTTCTGAAAAATGTTATTCCATTTTTTACCCAAAATTAGATTGTTGAAATGCCTATGTTTCTGCAACACGAAGCAAAACAATCTTGTGCTTTGTTTAAACGAGTTTTAGCGATGCTAACACAATTACAAATGTTTCTGTAATAATCAGGGAGCATTGGAACAGAATTAAAGATTAGCTAAGAGAGTTTGCCATTAAATACTGAGGTAGAGACTGTTCAAAACAGGTCTTTACATTTGTGAATATGTTTTACATCTCTTTATTTTAACAGCAATAGTCATTTACAACCCCGGTAATGGTAATGTCTTAAATAAATGTGGATCATCAGTCCTACTAATAATTACCCCAGCCTTTATATAATCCCAAATGTTTCATATATGTTCTCTATTTATATAACGTAAATAATGACTGGTGTAGAGTGCAGTATCGCCTCCCATTATTACCCACCTAATCCATAGGTTTTTCCTTAAATTACCACACAACACTGAAATGGGGTATAACAGACCACAGCTTTATTACAACTTTTTAAACATATCAAATTAAGTAAAGACAGAATTCGTAATGGTTGCCTCACCCTTTAGGGACTACCTCCCTGCCCCCATCCTTCTCCTTTAAGGCTGAGTTATACTCGGCAGGGTAGTCACCTACACCATGCATGGGCCCATGCCCAAGTAGTGCCCGATATGCACAGTGCATCCCCCTTTGAGATGCGAAAAACAGGCAAGCAATACGACCATTCCAACAAGGACTGCCCATATGACACCTTATACTAGGCAGACCCCTCCCCACACATCCGCTATGGCCCTTTCCACCCCATCCTTTAAGCCTAACAGGAATAAATCCATCCCTATATCCAATAAATGGACCATGTCTCTGTCCCAAAATCCTTTTTCACCCAGTTCAAAGTCTTGATGTTCAACTGCAATGCCTTTCAACTTTTTAACAAAACTAAACATAATCTCATTGATTTTCTTCCTAGAACTCTCTAAAGCTGTGAATTCCCTTGCTGCCCGCCAAGTCAGTCTGGGTGTAATACCCGAAAACACTATCCTCATGCTTGGGAATAATTCACAGATCCTACTTAAGTCTCTCTTCATAGCCTGCATTAAGTCCCTCTGCGTAACTACCCCCACATCATTGCCATCCACATTTATGACTAAAATATCCGGTGGGTTAGCCTTTTTTGTTAACTTTATCAACTCAATTAACACCCCATCCCAGCGCATTCCCCCTCTTCCCAGCCATCATACTCCTACCTGACTAGCAGGAAGGCCTAGCTGTGGGCCATTGTGGCAGACTGAGGCCCTCCTCCAAGCCCGGTAAAGGAGTGTCCGGTAATCCAGACCGCCACTCTGGGAACATTTGACTAACAAATAAAACAACTGGTTAACATTTAAATAAACTTTTTTTTTTTATATTGCTAGATGAGGCCTGATGTAACCTTTAAAGGCACCTGATTGCCATCTCCCAATTCTTTGGATAACCCGGTCACTTAGACCCACTCTGACTGCTTCTGTGGCCGCCCCTATCTTAAATGAATGGGTGCCAAAAGCCATCAGTGGCTGTACCACTTTCTCTTAGCACTTCCTAAATATTGCAAAGAATTGAAAGCGTGTCAGTGCTGTGCCATTTTGATGGAGGAACAACTGTCCTGGCAATTTAGGGCAAAATTTCATATTTCTAGTCTTTCCACTGGACATAGCGCTCCCCCTACTGCCGAAAGCCTGATCCTCATTCCCCTTCCTAATCTGATCCGTCTTTGATGTATAGGATCACGGCCTTATCTCCTGTCAGAACATCAGAGTCCTTTAAACCACTCCCAATTCTTTAACTCTGCGCCACCAGTTTGCCTACCCTCAGGGTCCCAAAAAAGGCAACGCTAAATGCTGTTGTGAATAGTATCTCCTCATATCATGATGTGCA
>WMED01005282.1:0-12377 GCA_019650415.1 Pipa parva
TGCTGGAAAGCAGGGCGCGGGTATATGCTGGAAAGCAGGGCGCGGGTATATGCTGGAAAACAGGGCGCGGGCATATGCTGGAAAGCAGGGCGCGGGCATATGCTGGAAAGCAGGGTTCGGGCATATCCTGGAAAGCAGGGTTCGGGCATATCCTGGAAAGCAGGGTTTGGGCATATCCTGGAAAGCAGGGTGCGGGTATATGCTGGAAAGCAGGGCATGGGTATATGCTGGAAAGCAGGGCATGGGTATATGCTGGAAAGCAGGGCATGGGCATATGCTGGAAAGCAGGGTTTGGGCATATCCTGGAAAGCAGGGTGTGGGTATATGCTGGAAAGCAGGGTTCGGGCATACACTGAAAAGCACAGAGAAACAGGCTATGATCAGGCTTAGAATGGCAAAGTACTTTTCAGACAGGACAGACCAGAACCATACCAAGAACTATAGCCGGCCATCACAGACTGATCTGACCAAGCTTTAATAGGTAAGTTGAAGCAGAATGAAATCTGACACCACAGTGCAGCGGCAGGGAAAAGGGTTAACAAGATCAAAAACAGGAGTTCAAACCAAACCAAACCAGAGAAAGAAATAGGAGAGGGATCCTAAAAGTATTTAAAAAAAAAACAAAATCCATATCATTAATAACATTTCTTCTTCTGAATTAGCTCAAATTGTTTCGAAGCATTTTTTGAAAGCTCTGGAATTGCTTTTTAAAACGTTAGTCTGTTAAAACAAATATTTTGTTAAACTAAAGCATGGAGAAAATAAATATCTAAGAAAGGTTATTTATCATTGTAATTTAATAACAAAATACTGTTTTCTCTAAAAAGAGTTTCATCGTTTCTTACATTAAATTCTTGTTCATCCTTTTCCTGAAATTAGTATAATGTATCAGTTGGGCTACTGGAAAGTTAATCTGATTGAAGCAACCAGATACTTCAAGGCTCAGTCGCACAAAATGTGTGGCAATTTTTTTTGCACATTTTGCACCTGCCACTATGTGAATCACACATTCATGCCTGAGTGAGAAGAGAAAAAGTTAGAAAAAGAAAGCAGTTTTATAAAGAAGAACACTGTGAAACTATTGCAAGGCTATGATTTTGCAACCCACTGGCAGACAGAGACTATATTTTAGAAAACAATGACTTGTTAAGGGATGCCTGATTTTTGCTTAGTGAACTGAGCATCAAAGTTGCTTTATTACTAAGGAAGCACCGTGCTACATGTCTTTTATTATAAATGGGTTCCTGAGAAAAGATACACCCTATGTTATTAGCTAGCAGCTCCCCCCCTAAAAAATCAAATATAACTTCAAAATATTATTGCAGAGATTTAATGGCAAAAGAGAAAAAGAATTACAGAGCAGTCATGGGAACCTGTCACATTTTTATCAACAATTAAAGAATGAAGGTAGTAGAGTTCATTGAGAAAGGACCTGCAACCATGTGCTGTATTCACTACAAATGTCACTGTGTGATTGTTATTTGAGTGTTATTTTAAATGGCATTTGCAATGGGTGGTCAGTGCAAACGTATAACTAATGGTTCAGATGATGCTTAAAAATATCCAAGACCCCTGATCACAAAGCTTCCTTCAATAGTACTCACTGCTTCAACCTTTATAAAATGATGAATGATTTCAATGTACCCATATAAATTAATGTATATCATCTAAATGTTTTTTTCTTATAGAAAAATCCTTGTGTGCATTAGTAGTATGGCTACCTTTCTATTGAAAAATATCAAGAAAATCGAGATAGAAAAACTTGTGCAAGATCTCGCGCGATAAACTTGGAAAGATCGAGGGGTTTATTCACTAAGCTGCGAATTCAACTGTCGAATTTGCAAACAGCGGATTCCCATAGCAAATCTGCTACAATTTCCCCATTGTAAAGTCACGACAATTTTCCCATAATAAAGTCGCAACAATTTCCCCATAATAAAGTCATGACTACGACAATATTCTCATTCTAAAGATGCGACTGCGACAGTAGCAGCCTATTGCGACTGTCTTTATCTGGCGAATTCGCATCTATATGCAACAATTCGGACTTTAGTGAATAACCCCCTCTGAGAGCGTTCTTTCCGACTTAAATAAATTTTGCCCTAAGTGCTGTGATTGAAACAAGGGGATGGAGATCCCTTCCCTGTAGATCATACAATGTAAATATATCTATATTTTCATAAATAATGACACACTCAACCCATCAATGCCAAAGATGCTGTTTTTCAATAATAAAAGATCGTTATGCTGTATATCCACTTACTTTTTCAAACAGATTAATTTATAATACTTACACATTAATTTATAAAATTAGGAGCCAAGGAGAATAAAATATTTTAAAACATTGGAGAAGTAGATCTGTGTGTCCACCAAATGTTCAACACAGGAGGTTATTCACTAAGGTGCAAATTTGACTGTCACATTCGTAAACAGCGGATTCCCATAGCAAATCTGTGACAATTTCCCCATTGTAAAGTCGCGATAATTTTTTAATGTTAAGATTGCAACAATTTTCCCATAATAAAGTCGAGACTGCGACAATATTCTCAGTATAAAGATGCAACTGTGATAGTAGCAGCCTATTGTGATTGTCTTTATCTGGCCAATTCGCACCTATACGCAACAATTCGGACTTTAGTGAATAACCCCTATGCTTCCCAGTATAGTCATTCATAATGCCTACCCAGTGGCACTATGTTAACCACTGATACAAACAGAAACAAGAAGAATAGAAGTGATTTTAACAAACTAAATCATTTAAAACATGGAGGTAAATTAAGATGGTAAGAAGACTTAAGACAATTGCTCGCTGGGAATTATGTAGAAATTGACATCTACAGAAGGAAACAAAAATGTCGGCAAATTTTACAATGTTAAACATTGTGAGCCCTGTGAATGAGACCCTAAACACTGGCTTTCACAGTATAACACAGGGTCTCACTAGCATAGATTACCACATCTAGACAGACCTGCTTCATAAATTCTCTTTGCATGGTAATTTAATTAAATGCTTTTCAGGCCTGGGCTTCATTTAAGATAATTGTAGCTGAGTCTCCTGCTTACTCCATTTTGAAACCTCTAGACCATTCAGTAATTTCTTTAACATGTAATACTTTTGTAAATGCACCGACAATGATTTACCTACATCCATGCAACATTTATTATTTACAAGTGTTCCTACTTAAAATATGTCTGTCTTGGCTATTTTTTATTTGTCTACTAATGGAATCCTAAGCTTCAGGAAGAGAGAATCATGTATTTCACTGCTAAAATAATCACTTATTATCCAGGCCGCTTGTGCTTTTATATAGCTGTTCAGTTTTTAAAGTCTGCTATTGCGATTCTATCATGTATCTCCTATGCTATCTCCATGTTGCAGGGCTGTTAAGAAATCCGTTTTATTATGCATTGATGACTGCACGCTAAGCAAATGTACTTGCATTGTGTACCATGTTTCACAGCCCTTTCCTTATAGTCAGCCAGCTGTTGTTAGATAGATAGATACCATTTTATTTCCTTGATCTAAGTATAGATTCGAAAGGAAGAAAGAAATACCACACACTGTTTCATTATTTATAACAATCTTAATCTGTATTTCTAATTGCTCAGTTCCTAAGAAGTTCATACTGGCCATGTGCTGAGTCAGTTAAAAGCTGACTTGAGAACTCTAAGCAAGATTATAAAGATGTCCACCCCCAGTGACAGCTTTTGGGGGCACAGATTGTCAGTGCAAAGGGCTGGGCCCCCTCTAAGCTGGTGTAGTAAGCCTTATGCATAAAGTGCATTATTTTAAGCATAAACCTCAATTTAGTTTTAGGTTTTATTTAAAGGTTTCTTTGTTCCTAGTTGCTGGTCTTTGAGCAATTGTACATTTATAGACATTTAATAATATAAAATTCTTCTAAAAGAATACATTTGGGATTTTATAACAGATTGCAAAAATATGTGTCCTACATACTGCATATGGAGAAATGAAATCTTTTGCATCATTTATATTTTTTATTGTAAGAATCTGTGTGCTGAATGCTGATGCATAATAATAAAATAAGTCCCATGATGAAGATCATAAGGTGGTTACAAATGGCACACATTTTATAAGGTTCCTAATAAAGAATTAAAATAACCTTTACTTACAATATTATGCACAGATACATTATTTTTGTATCTTTCTATCTATCTATTTACAGTATCTGTCTGTCTGTCTGTCTCTCTATGTATCTTTGTCTATCTATCTGTATCTGTCTATCTATGGATTTATCTATCTGTTTCTATCTATCTTATCTATCTTCCTATCTGCCTATCTATATCTATCTATATCTACCTATCTGTATCTATATCTACCTATCTGTATCTATATCTATCTGTCTATATCTATCTATATCTACCTGTCTGTATCTATCTATATTATCTATCTATCTATCTATCTATCTATCTATCTATCTATCTATCTATCTATCTGTATCTATTTATCTATCAGCTTGTTTATATATACACATAATGTTTTAGGTATTTAAATCCTTAAATATTTTTCTGCATGGCCTAGGCCCTATTGTTGCTTCTACTAAATTAGTTATTTCAAGTCTTGATCGATAGGGTTCAGCATAAGGAATTGTGAAACTGAGCTCCTTCATTGAACTTTTAATTATTGAAAGAAGGAGACAAAGCACCCTTCATGGCATATTATAAAAACATTATGTCACCTAAAAATAGGATTAACTTCAACCAAAAGGATTTTGCCTTGGCAAGAAATTGTTACTTGAGTTCAATTCAACTCCTGAAACATATTTATGGAGTGTAATATCCAAAAAAAAAATCCACTCACCATAAAATGACAAACGTACATGAATAAAGATGAAAATATTAAATAATATTAACAAATATTTACCAAGTCTGATGCATTTAAGATGTCTAGATGTAATTTTTTCAAAAGTGCAGTGAACTATTTATTGTAAAACATTTGATTTGTGTTTTTTTAATAATTGTGTTATTAATTGCCAGAGATTGAACCTTTCAAAATGAAGCTTTAGCTGTTCACGACATTTCCATAAATGTATCTATATCTGGGTTTAACAGGAATGCAAAGCAAAAACATGGAGGCCAAGTATTGTTTTCAAAAGGGATACTCTGGTTATCAGGGAAGTCAGAGAAGATGACATTGGGAATTATACATGTGAACTGAAGTATGGGAGTTTTTTTGTGAGAAGAACTACAGAGCTAAAGGTCACTGGTGAGTCATTTTCACTTTCCCTGTTCAATAAACAGACTGGCATGAGAGGAATATTTATGGAATGCTGAAGCAAGCGTGATTGCTTCATTGGAAGTGTCTCTCTGTATTTTCATTGATAGTCTTTCTTTACTCTTCTATCCTTTGTTTTAAATCCGTATGAAATGTTATGCAGTACTAATTAATCCAAGAGAATTGCAACAGAAAACACCACTTTTAATGCATTTTTTAAAAAACATTACAGTTTTTAGATAAGCCTGAATAAAGTGTTGTTAGGGTGTTGTCCACTATGATGCAACCACGTGTTGTGTTTTCAGCTTTGTATGTTCTAGATGAACAGTTTTGAAATGAGTGGGCCTTGAAGCAACCTGAATCTAATCAATACTGCAACTTTCAAAGCTGGGCATATTTATCAAAGTGTGAAGTGTCCCATATATTCACCACTTCAATTCATTACTTCTGCAAAATTGCATAGTGAGTAAATCACCTCAGTATAATACACCTATTCATGTCAAACTTAACACTGCTAGTATTCACATTAATACTCTCAGAAATACTGTGCAACAAATCGCGACATTACCACAACAATATGCTGTTTAGTGAATATGCACAATTGACTATGGACACTATGAGCCAATTTTCTTATAATGTAGCAAATTAATTTTTGGGAGGTTAATTTACAGTTTGATAAATATGTCCAATTTAACTAAATGCATCAGGAATTTCACAGAGGCTAGCACATCCTAAATTAGAATAAACAATTAAATGCTTATGTGAATTATGCAAATTATATATTTCTATTAACATATTGGTCATAAATCCAACCTGTTTTGATGAATCAGGAAGCTTAATACTGAAACAACAAAACAAAACAACTACCATGAACAATTCCCCACTGCTGTTGCCCTAGTGATGGCAACAAGATAACTATTCTTCCCTTCATTTGTGCTAAAGCTCATAATCATTGCAGTTATCTAAGTATAAGTGATTTTTAAAAGGCTTTCTTTTTGTGGTGCATTAAAAACTGCCTAAGTAAGAGTTATTATCTATAAAACAAGAGCATATTATATCCACTGTGTGCACATTTTCATATTTTACTGGATGTTTAAAATGTTACAATTTAATATAGAATGCTAAGCTGCTCACAGAGTTGGGAGGTGTTTGTATGATGGAGTATTTAGTATTCACCCTACTGAACATTAGGGTAGAAAGCTGACAAAGCAGATAAATAATTTACAGTTTATCTAGGCTTATGTGATTCCCTTTAATAAATTAAGTAGATTAAATCTACACAAAATGGAGTTGTTACCTACTCTAGAGTTCCTCAGTCCCACATGTTTTGGGTCTGATTCCATTTCCATCTTGATTATTATTACTATTATGGCTATTATACACTATTTGAAGACATATGGATGTAACCAAGACCTGCAATTGCTATCACTAAAATGCACATTGGTGTAACTGCCAAAACTGCTACACTGGGGTTCAGAAACCCGTGGGGCCCTCTGGAAGCAAAGAATAATATTTGTCAGCAAAAATCAAACAAAATCTGCACTTTTACATTGCCAGAATAAACCTCATATATTAGGACTAAATGAAATCACTTAATAGAGCAAGTGAATTTAAGACAATTATAATAACTGGGCAGAGTTTTCAGCAGGAAGCTACGTTTATCCAGTCCCAAATGTTCCAATAGGGTCAATTTACTTCTAGCTATATTACTCAAAATTAAAATACATTATATACAACAACAACAAAAATATATACTTATTAAAATACAGATGGGTATGAGGAGGCCACCCTTTACAAACTGATAAAATGTAACTAATCCAAGTACTTTATAGAAAAATGAATTAATTAAGCCTTAAAAAGCAAAAGTATATAGTCAAATGCATGATGCCTAAACAATTGTAAAAAAAAATACAAACATACGAATAACTAGAACATAGAGGGATAATTCTAAGGACCTTTTTTTCAGGTTCTGTTTATTTATTGTTCCCTTCTTTATTGTTCACAGCAACATTCAGATTTCATTGGTCCAGAAGCTAAAAATATATTTTTAAAAAGGCTTTGATGTGAATTTAAAGGATAACTCCAATTCCAGGTGTTCATGTACTCTGGAAAATCTTATGCATATTAATTTTCTAAGTCTGGAGGGATTTTAGTTTAGTAGTTATGTCATTTTGGTAGGTAGTCAACTCTTCCCCTACTCTGGGATTGACAGGTAACTTTATATTTACAGTGTTCTGTTTTGTAGTAACTTCAACACAAGCTCCTACCCACATGTTTAGATAGTACAGTGTTCTTATTTGTACATAATTAATGCAGTCTGCCTTTCAGGGGATTCTGGTTGTTGTAGTACAACATTTGCTATAGTAATGCAGGCTGTTTATCCCTGTGCAACTTATATATTAGGAAAAAAATAAAAACACATTGAGATCTGTCAATGACAGAGGTGTTGACTACTACTTTGCAAAATGACACTCCTCAGCTCTTAGAAAATTAGAATGAGTAGGATTTTCCAGTGTAAAAAGCCAGCTCCTAGTGGAGTAATTCCTTACCATTCTGATGGCATGATGGTATATATAGGTTTCACTGTGACACATATCTCATACTGCTTGTCACTCAGAGCATACGTGAGTTAAATATTTTGGCAGCATGATGAAATGTAAAGGTATTAATATAATGCATACTGTATGTTGTTTATTGTCTGACACTTAGACCATGCTGGGATTTTTACTATGCAGTTTTCTGCATTATCCCACCTTAAGGGGATTATTCATAAAAGTGCAAGTTCAACTATTGCAAGGGCGAAATTTATTAAATGAAGAATTTTTACCGCTCGATCGGAACTCGGATCGCATAATCGGAATTTCGATCAATTTCTGATCGCACGATCGGAATTGCGATTGATTTCCGATCGCGCGATCGGAATTTAACTTCGGGCAATCGTTTCGCCCTTAATAAATTTTGCCCTCTTGAAGTGTATTTGCATCACTTTGGATTACTACGTATGATTTGTGAATTTCCCAAATTACAGAGTTTGCTGAATGAGCAAATAAGGGGAAATGACAATGGCAAATGGATGTGAATTTGTGAATGGACAGCCATTATGTACAGTATGTTATACAAATCTTGATATCCAAATTTTCACTTTTTTGTGAGTAAATGTTCAGGCTTTTATGTACTACTTCAGTGTGCAATATGTGATGTGTTACTTTGGAGTATTTATTTATGTTTTAATTTTACACAGAGTATCCTGGAAATTGTAGAAAACATTGTTTTCGCTATGTCTGCCTCAAAAAAAATGTAATAATATGAAAAATTACGGTGTGGTTAAACCTGGTAAACAATTAATTAGAGAGACATTTGGAAGATTAGAACAAAATTCAAATTTTCCTTTGTCAGTGTTGGATTGATGCACAGCCATGTGAATTTAAACTGCTCATCTGTAACTTAAACAAATACCAGGACATACTGTCGGCATTATAATGTAAACTGTGCTGTGTTATATGACTTCACAATAATAAGCCTCATTGATATCATTATTTCATACACAACTAATGAAACATTTCATTGCACATTGTATTTTGAAATTATACAGTACAAATCAGGCACTGCCATTGACTTTTTTATGTAGACAATTTTGTCACCATGTTTTAAGTTATTTGGTTCTAAAGTTTGAAGCAATCCATATTCACTTAAAACATGGTTTGTCACTGAACATCACAAGTCTGTAACTAATCCCCATGCAACTTTGAGGTTAATTATAATCTGTTTCTATTCATGGCATGGTGTCTAAAGCATAAACCAAGTTTAGATATTCTAGGGAATGTAAAGACAAGCAGTGCTTGTCTGTTTGGTTAAGGTAATAAAGGATATGTTTTTACCCTGATTCAACAGCATTTTTAGTTAATGCTTTGTTTTAGGAACTATTGACTTTTGTACAAAGCACAACCTAAGTTTCTGATCATTAACCTACCGATTAGAACATGACCCTAATTACAAACTTAACATCTCAAGGGGAGATGTTAAAAACATTGTGTTGCTAAAGAACGGAATCGCTTAAAGGGAGAGTAAATTGCTTCTTTTATGTTTTAATGTGACACATGTATTGATGCTGAATATTAAATCAATTTTGTATTTGCACTGACATTCTCTAAACTGCAATTTACTAAACAGAAATGGCCAATCAAGTGTTCATTGCCACTGTATGAAACATCTCGAAAAATAGATAATAACTTACTTCTTGTAGACCTGATTATCAATAAGTTCACTTGCAATTGCAATAAATTAATAAAATATGGGAGGGGAAATTCAAAGAAAAAGAATTAAATATTTGCAAAAATATAATAATTAACAATGTACATTAAGATATGAGTATTAAACTTACAGGTGAAGTTAGTGAAAACCACTAATTTTGTTCTTTCATCTGAAGCTAATATAATTGGAACCACCTTTTCTTAAACCTCTCTTTTTCATTCACTTTGCATGTTTTTAACTGATAAAAATATATATTTATATAATCTCAATACAAGTTGCTTGAATTCAGTGCAAGTGCTGTTTGTTCTGCAGAAACATATATGTTTTTTCATCTGATAAAATTAGATAAAACCAAAAAGATGTCAATCTGCACTACTTGTTCTGTCATTGATATGCTAACCATGTGGAAAAGCATATATTGGCAAAACTAACTTTATGATCAGAATACATATAGACGCCCACTGATCAGCTATTAATAGATATATGGCTATTGATTGCTTACCTTCCACCTTTATATTATCCTATTTACTTAATAATTCAACTTTTTGTTTTTTAAATGGACACTAAAGCCTGTAAATAACCAGCTTTCTTTGTACTGGCCACCTAGTATTAAGTACAACAAGGGAAAAATCTATTTAAGTCAGAAAGACTGCTGTCAGGGGTTATTCACTAAGTTGTGAATTCGACTGTCAAGTTCTCAAACAGTGGATTTCCATAACAAATCTGCGACAATTTCCCGATTGTAAAGTCACTACAATTTTTTAAAGTTAAGATTGTGACAATTTTCCCATAATATTAAGTCAGGACTACAACAATATTCTCATTATAAAGACGCGACTATGACAGTAGCAGCCTATTGCGACTGTCTTTATCTGGCGAATTCACACCTATACACAACAATTCGGACTTTAGTGAATAACCCCCCTTGGTCTTTCCAAGTTTATCACTCTAGATCTCACATTTTTCCCCGAGAGATTACAGCACAAGTTTTTATATCTTGATTTTGCACATTTTTCAATGGAAAGGTAGCCATACTTCACATTAGTAGCATGGCTAAATTTTTATCGAAAAATTCGAGATTGAACAACTCGCGCATTAATCTCTTGGGAACAACACAAGATCTCACAAGATAAACTCAGAAAGACCAAGAGAGGTCTTTCTGACTTTAATAAAACTTGCTCCAAGTGTTAAAATGACAGGCTTAGGCTTACTAGTTTTGCAGAATAGTCATAGAATTTGTAGAAAAAAACAAACACTTGGAGAAAAGATTTTAAGTTAATGCTAGCCCTTCCCCTTTAGTCAAGGTCTCTGCTTACTAACTGAACTTGCTTCTCATTCCTGAAACTAATTCAAATTCACTTTAACTTTCTTCATAAAACATTGTACAAACAGCTCTGAGAAACTGAAAAACAGCCTAAACAGTTTAAAACAGCTCAGAGTCAAAATCGACTTATTAATCTAAGGCTAGGTTCACAGTAGTGTATGATGTACAGCGCTTCATACACTAGTGTGAAAAAAAATACGCTGGAGTATTTTTCTATTGTACTTACCAGCGACAGTGTGAACACTCCCTTGGTGTTCACAGCTCTTCCTATCTGGTCGCATTTTGTGTGTGGTGTATCATACACCGGCCAAAATGTGACACCCAACGTTCCGGACATGGTGTATGCACGTTATACACCAGTGTGTCTGGAAATAAGGAAGTAGCATTGGCTTGCGTTGAGATGTATTTTTTTTTAAGCTATTGTATCATGCCCTGCACATCATAATGTGAACCTAGAATAAATGTTGCACACAAGTAGCAGGAGGAGGGGCAAGGATTATCTGATAATTGCTCTAAGTAATTGTTTTTTTCATCTGTTGCTGTGGTTATTCTGCAAAATTGGTAAGTCTAAATCTGTCATTTTAACACGTGTTGGACTTAATGCTAGGTGGCCAAGAAGTAGGAACTCTTTTTTTCTACAGGCTTTAGTGTCCCTGTAAGACATTCTTTGATTTCTTATTTAAGCTTCCTTTCTTTGTGCTTACATTTTTTGTGCACAGGGTGTCTTTATATGACTAATTTTATTCTGTAGTGCATGGGTTTTGTTTTTTTCCTTGGATGCCAGCACACCTTCCTTTCTGTAGAAGTGTGAGCAGATTGTTCTGTGGGGCTTGGGATGTGCTCCATATGCTAGAGGCATCAACATCACAGTTGCTGGGAACACACAGTTTTCTGTGGCTATTGGCACTGTGGGTGTTGTTGTGAGAGGTGGTGCTGTGTCACACTGAAGGGTGGCATTTTTACCTGGTTGACTTTACCTTACTATTATATTAAGGGATGGAATTAGGGTGAGGAGCAAAACATTGATTGTGTTATTTTAATGAACTTATTAAAGGTTTTAATTTATCATTTTCTGCTCTCTATTATGTCCCAGGGGTGCATTATGTTTTTGTATGATGTGTGTATATATATATATATATATATATATATATATATATATATATATATATGTATAACAATGATCTCAGCTTTGATATCCAGCAGTTTAGAACCTACAATATGTTCAGGCAGTTTAGAACCTACAGTACATCCTGGCAGGTTAGAACCTACAGTACTTCCCGGCAGTTTAGAACCTACAGTAAGTCCAGGCAGTTTTGAACGTACAGTACGTCCCAAGAGTTTAGAACATACAGTACCTCCCGAAAGTTTAGAACCTACAGTACGTCCCAGCAGTTTAAAATCTACAGTACGTCCCAGCAGTTTAGAACCTACAGTTCGTCCTGGTAGTTTAGAACCTACAGTTCGTCCCGGCAGTTTAGAACCTACATTACGTCCCGACAGTTTAGAACCTACAGTATGTCCCGGCAGTTTAGAACCTACAGTACGTCCCGACAGTTTAGAACCTAC
>WMED01005283.1:0-19677 GCA_019650415.1 Pipa parva
TGGTGGAACTTGCACTATTGGTGACTGACTAAATACTTTTTATCCCCACTGTATATATGATATATAGATAGATAGATATTTACATTAATTTTATTTTAGAGTCACAGAAAGTGACTAAGTTATTCTTGAGTTATATGACAGTCAGTTACTATTTATTAGTTTTTAAAATTCTATTGAAGTAGATTTTTTCATGATAAATGAAGACCAATTTGCACTGCTAATGTAATGTTATGAACTTACTAACAGACTGTAAGGAAGGAATGGAACGCGTCCCTGCCATTTTCACCTTTAGAGAAGGATTATAATTGAAAGCTGCTTCTTATAGCACTGAGAGAAACTTCCTTAGCAGAAATTACATGAATTTTTTGACATCTCTCATACTGAAATTAAATTGCATTTTTGTGCTCCTAATAACAAATTTGATTGCAGTGTCAACATAAATGTCATGGAGAAAACGACTGTCCTCATTTCTCCTTCTGTGTGATTAAATGTAAATTATTCATGGTTGTTAGTGTTGGCAAGAGAAAGAGAGGACATGAGCTCCATGCAGTTTCTAATCTAAGAACAGTAACTCTCAGGTTTCTGATATGATTTTCACTTGTTCAGTTGTTCAGTTGAAGGAACCACTGGCAGAATCAATAACAAAACAATATACTGCATCTTGATAATTATGCTCCTTATCAGCCCTTTCAAAAATCCTGAATTTCTAGAACTGATGATATTTTTGTTACTGATAGATATTTTGCTACATTCTGTGAGAGTTAATGACTTCAGTCATGAAAATGTATTACTTGGAGGTCAGATGGTACTTAGGGGCTGATACATCAAAGTCTGAATGGGACGGTCAAAGTGAATTCACTTCAATTTGCTACTCCTTATTCACTAAGTTGCAGATTCCCTTACTAGGATGTGATTGGGCCGGTCGTGGTTTTCTGCATAGTGCAGCTTAGTCAGTCAAACAGTAGCGAGAGTGTAGTGATGCGTATTCCAAAAGTCAAGTGCAGTGACGGCAGCTTCACCATGAGCCACTTACTTTATTAAGTGAACATTACATTTCTTTCTATGTCACCATGTCCCTGATTCATGTTGTTTCTTGGACACATTGTTTAATCTCACTCTTGTATGAACAGTTGTATTATGGCAAACTAGTACCCTGCCATTAGCCATGATTTTGGAACAGCACATCTTTACAAATTTGCTATTTTGACAGTCTCTTATACTTGCTGAAATTTTGTGTGGCGCACATGCAAAGTGGTGCTAAGAGCTCAGTAAGTCCACAACCGTCTGAATTGAATATGAATACAGCACATCCCAGAGTCTGCTGAATACCTGATATACTGCCTGGCACTGAGTGATGTATGTTTTTCATTCTCAGCTGGTAATTTGCTCTACTTATATTACTTATGTGAATCATTTCTCCTACGTCAGTATTATAATTGTATTGGTCAGCACTGTGTAAGTTAGGGGTGTTTTATACAACCTCAATTCCAATAAAGTTGAAATGCTGTGTAAAGAAAACAAGACTGAAATTATTTGAAAATTTCTTAGAACCAATTTTTTTTTTAATATAACATAGAACATATATCGGAAGGGGAGAGTTATACATGTTTCCATTAACTAATAAAGGCAAAATTTATTAAAGTCAGAAAGACCACTATGGGGGGATGGGGAATTCTCCATTCAGCGAAGTGAGCTCCGAATCCTTCAGCTCACTTCGCACGCGTACATCAGCGAGCGCATTAAAGGGATTCCAGTCTCGGCGAGACCAAAAGAGTTGCCTCGCCGAGACTGGAATCCCTTTAATGCACTCGCTGATGTCCGCGTGCAGGACATCAGCGAGTGCATAACACCATTTGCGAAGTGAGCCGAATCGTGAATTCCCCTCTGGGTCTTTCCAACTTTACAGAGAGAAATTTCAGATTGATCACCTGATATTTCTTCCAAGATCGCATTTCTCAATCCCGAGTTTTCAAACTTTTCGATGGAAAGGTAACCATGCTACTAATGTTAAGTATGGCTACCTTTCCATGGAAAAAAATTTGAAAACTCGAAATCTCAAAACACGATCTCGAGATCTCGAAAGAAATATCACAAGATCAATCCAAGATTTCTCTCAGTAAAGTCGAGTAACAATTTGGACTTTAGCCAATAACCGCCTTAAAGTGCACCTGTCACCTCAAAAATAATAGTAATTTAGGTTCTACTAATGAAATAAACATTTTTGGAAATATATATGTATTTTAAAAAAATTACCTTTATACAGTGTTTCTCTCTATCATCTTCCCTGTCAGAATGCTTTTTCTTTTCTGAGTCGGGTTGGGCGGGGCTAAATGATGATTGACATTATAGCTCCTCCAATCAGATCATTTAAATCACGATCTAGCAGGGATCTGATTGGAGGAGCTATAATGTCAATCATCATTTAGCCCTGCCCACCCAACTCGGAAAAAGAAAAGTCAGGATGACAGTGAGAAACTCTGTATAAAGGTACATTGTTTTTTAATATGCAGTATATATACTGTATATGCCTGAATTTTTTGCCAATTCTGCTTTAAGATGACATTTAAAAGCAGCCATGTTTCTGCTTGACACTGTACTGAGACAGGAAGATATAATCCTTTTCAGCTTTAATCTATGAATATAAATTGTTATTGCTTTTTAAAATAATCTTTAACATTTCTCATTTGTCTTGAAATTAGCTCCTTTTTTTTTTTCTTATCAAAGGACTGTGTAAATGGAAACTGTACAACAGATTTAAGAATGGATTTTCATATAAATCATAGCAATGGCTAGACCTCACATTGTATGTCCACTTTTCATACATCTTAAGAGTTATGACAATTTGTAGATAATAAAATGACAAACATGCTTCATTCTGAATACATATTCTAGATAAATGCCTATTATACTCTTTATATTATAGACAAATAGAAGCAACCCAGATCATATTTTCTTTGTTTAAACAGTTTTATATAAATGTTTTCAGAATAGTCAGCCTGTTTAGCTGAAATGTCAGATTAGGTTATCTTATTTTTAAAGCATTTTTCAAGTAAAGACTTTGTACTCTCCAAAATATATTCATTTACCATAAGTAATGACATAACCCATTCAGTCTATGGTTACTAGATCAGCTGAAAATTCACACTTGAATTTGTGAGCAAAGATTTATGATTGACTCATCAAGATTCTGTAAGTTAATGTAAACACTGAGGCCTACTGAAAGTAGTGTGGGGAAGTGGATTCTCCAACCACAGTGAGGTTGGCATGGGACAACACAGAGACAAAGAGGGGAATTCACCATTCAGCGAAGTGATCTCCGAATCCTTTGGCTCACTTCGCAAATGGTATTATGCACTTGCTGATGTCCTGCACGCGGACATCAGCGAGCGCATCATACCATTTGCAAAGTGAGCCGAAGGATTCGGAGCTCACTTTGCTGAATGGTGAATTCTCCCCAAAGAGTCTAAGGAACCTCCAATCTTCACCTATAAATTCCCATAAGTGGGTATGGCCTTTGTGGAGTGGAGACTCTGAGGTCACATCCCTTGAGTTATCTCCCTGCTGGTGGCAATTGGCTCAAACATGGAGACTTATGGTGGATACAGAAACTACACAATTACAAAACTCACTGGATCACTTGAAGTGTAGTGTACCTTTAAGCACAGAGCAGCAAGACAAATACTTGGAGCAGCTAGGCAAAAGCAATGCAGAAACAGACCTGAAGATATTCTGGAAGACTGGGTTGCAAAGCTGACACTCAAGGGTCTGCAGTGGAAGATGAAGATGAAGAAGGACTTCAGAGAAGGCATAAAAAGCATTTCAAGGCAGTGTAACATCTAACACAGCATGACTGCACTAAGTTTGCTTCTGGATGATTATGTGTCAGCTAAAAAGGGATGGACCTCCAGTAATGGTAAAAAATGGATCTTTCTCTGAAAATAAAAATAAAAATGCCCAGTATTTAGAAATAGTTATTTTGTTTCATATTAGAAAGTTAAAAGGCAAAGGAAATATCAACATTTCCATCTCAGCCTGCTCACCGTAACTAAATAAACATTGCTTGTTTCTGTGTGCAAAGAAACCGAACAACTGTGAAAACATCAGTTTATCTGGGGAAGATACAAAGTCATATACCTAAATGTATTCAGTTCTGATAATAAATATATTTCCACTAGAAAATGTGGAAATACAGAGATATGTATGAAATGGGTTAAACAAAAATGAACATGCATCTGTTTGCTTATAAAGGAAAAACATTGTAGTAGGAACACACTTCTGTAATTATAGCATTGGCTCTGCACAGATTTGATCCATATAAAGAGAATAGGTCTGGAATGTTTTGTTTTTCCTCATAAACACTGTTGTATAACAAATATTTCTTTCTCTATATATGGGGGATATTTATAAAAGGTGAAACATTTTTAGACCGGTTAATGCTAGTAAAGTGGTGACAAATAGAGCTAATATAGGGGTCGGCAAGCTGTGGTTCGCAAGCCACATGTGGCTCTTCAGCTGTCTTGTTGTGGCTCTGAGTGCATCTCCCTAGTCCCGCCCAAGACCTCTGACACTTCTTCTGATAGGACATTGGCAGATCATGTGATCAGGAGTGCGTGCTCCTCCTCCTTTGCGGCTCCACAAAAAATTTTCACCGGTCAAGTAGGGAGTGAAATAGCTCCCTCCTGTTCAAAGATTGCATACCCCTAAGCTAATATATTAATATCGCTATTGATAAAGCCCAATTTCAGACTAAATATTTCATCCAAAAGTGTTCACTTGCTTTAGGCTGGAGAAAAATCCATTATTCTCTGTGACCGATGGTCCTGTCACTTAGCCACAGTTCAGTTAGTTTGGTGGTCAACATCGATCTGAAACTATGGGGGGAATTCACGATTGTGCGAAGTGAGCTCCAAATCCTTCGGCTCACTTCGCACATGATGTTATGCGCTCGCTGATGTCCTGCACGCGGACATCAGAGAGCTTTTTATAGGGATTCCAGTCTCGGCGAGGCAACTCTTTTGGTCTCACCGAGACTGGAATCCCTTTAAAGCGTTTTGGAGCTCACTTCGCACAATGGTGAATTCCCACCTGAATGGGTACCTCATTGCAAATACTGCAGTGTGTGGTAGATTTAACTAATTGATATTTATTGCTAGCAATCTTTTTGGATATCAACAATTTCTTTTTGATCTCATATATATTATTTAAATTGCAAAGTGCAATAAAACAGAGATTTATGGCAAAAACAGCAAAATGTGCCAAAAAAAAAGTCCATGTTGTAGTTAGTTTAAAAATTGATTATTTCACCAAAATGGTCTTTGGTTGCCAGGGTAGTTATTGATGTAATGTTTCTTATTGTGCTTCCTAAACCTAGCAATGCATTATCTCATGGAAGCAGATTCATTTTACTGAAAAAAAATGAGTTGGTGATTAGAATTGAAGAGTTTTATCCTTTAAGATTCTGGGATGGAATGACTTGTATAACTGCTCCTACTCACTTTCCTTTTTAACTCTGACCTTCCTGATTCATTCAGTCTGTGCCTCAATTGCTTGGCTGTTTCAAATATAAAACAAAATACCATTCATTTTAGTATTATTATATGTTTTTAGTATTCTTTCAGACTTTTATGGTTGTTTTGAATAAATAAATATATAGTAGGGATAAAGAACTTATGAGGCATTTTTGTTGATGTCATTAACCTTTAAGAAAAATGTACAGATTCACCTTAGTACTGAAAGTTTAATGGTGAAAATGGAATTTTAATGTCATTTCTATAGTTGAATCTCATGACACTGTTCATTGACTGTAATGGAGGTGCAGACCTTAATATTGAAATGACATTTGCCTTTCAAAATGACACAAAAACTGACAATAATTTATGTCTAGATGACGATGACAAATTTTGCGGCAGTTCCCAGTTTACCAGCAAATGTTCGCTTTAGTTCTTGTATTTGTTGTTTTTTTGCAACATGCAGTTATTTTCAGCCTGGGTTTCAGCTACTCACATACAACAGCTAAGGGGCTTATTCATGCAAGACCGAACAGTTGGGGGGGGGGGGGTTATTCACTAAAGTCTGAATTGTTGCGTATAGGTGCGAATTCCCAAGACAAAGACAGTCGCAATAGGCTGCTACTGTTGCAGTTGCGTCTTAATAATGAGAATATCGTCGCAGTCGTGACTTTATTATAGGAAAATTGTTGCAATATTAACATTAAAAAATTGTTGCGACTTTACAATGGGGAAATTTTAGCGTATTTGCTATGGGAATCCGCTGTTTGAGAATTCGACAGTCGAATTCTCACCTTACTGAATAAGCCCCTTGGTCTGAACTCACATTCATTTGGCACTTCCCCATATTCAGCGATGTGGTGAATTTGCAGACAATTAAGGCATCTGCATGCACAGGTAATTCACCAATCCATCAAAAGTCTTTCAAAATATCGAATTCAACAAGGGGTACTGGGTCACATCTGCCAGTTTTACTTCACCAGATCAAAGTAGAAAATTAGGGGTTTGATGGCAGGGCTCTTACTGTTCAAATAACTACGCTGCACAATGCAAGAAACCGCATCTGCCACTGTTTGCTTCTTCGCTATGGGAATCAGGCACTTGGTGAATCAGGAGTAGAAAATTTGTGATCATCAGAGTGTAGCAACCCAAAGTGACGCTAATTCACTTCGACAGCCGAATTTGTACTATGATAAATACGTTTTATCACAGTTCTCCACGGAAATACTTGTGCATTGGTGCTGAGGAATTGCAAGTTAAAGTCCCTAGTATAGACTCTGTAGGTCTGCTAACCAAAGGTTTAACGTACACATAAACCTTCAGACAACGAAGACTCATTGTGCCCCCTTATTACTAAAATAAACAGTTTTCTTATTATTTCAGTTTTTTATTTTTTACTATTTTATAGATTTTTCAATAAGTATTCTTCCCATTTTTATATTGATGGTTACTCTGGTGCCTGCTTGAAATTGCTGAGTTAATCTAACCTCCTTGTACCGTGTCACCTGCTGCTATGTTTAACATTAGACGGAGGTTAGTAAATTGAAATTTCTAAATGTAAAGCTTCTGTAATTACTCTATGTTATTAGGAAAAAGATGAGGGGGTAGTCATCCCAGAGCAGAAAAATAGAAGGAATATTATTGACCAGTACTCTCAGCTTAGATGCATATTTAATTAGGGTAAAGAAAGTCACAAATCCACCAGTTTTAGCCTGGAAAAAAAATCCATTCTTAAGCTTGGTTGGTTCCATGCCATTTAAATGATGGGTCTTTTTCCTATTAATGTAAGAAAATTCTTCCTGACCCCTTGCAGTGATTGGTGGTGCTCCGCATTTTCTTCATTGTACTCTGCCTTTTTCTTTCTTTTTATAAAGCATTCAGAGCTTTTTGTTAAAGGAACAACCTGGCCAAAAAAACAACAAACTTTACTTATTGTTGTTAATTACTATCTTTTATTAAATGCAATTTCTTAAAAATTTTTTAAAAAAATTCTTACCTCTAAAGAAGTGCTGTACAGCACTTCCATGTTGCAAACTCTATCTTCTCACTCTGCTGATGACTCTACGGCGTCCCAAATCACCCAATCCCTCTAAGAAGCACAGTCCTCTACAGCCACGCTCCTAGTGAAGCCCCACATTGGCATTTCTTAGACGTCGCATGGTGATCAACGTGTTTTCCCTGAATGACTTGCACACTCTCCCATGTAACATAGGAAATGTCAATGCGGAGCTTCATTATCAGCGTGGCTAGAGAGGACTGCACTTCTTAGAGGGATTGGGTGATTTGGGACGCCATAGAGTTGCCGACAGAATGTGCAGATGGAGTCTGCAACACGGAAGTGCTGTATAGCACTTCTTTACAGGTGAGAATTTTATTTATTTTTTAATTGATAATAAATTGCATTTAATAAAAGTTAGTAATTAACATAAATAAATAAAAGTACTTTTTTTTTATTTGTGACCAGACTGTTCCTTTAAGCACCCCCTTCCAATTCTGTACTTCTTGTGGTTTATTCCATGGCATCACAATTAAAGTAAGGACAATGGCTGATGAGGTGTGTTAATGCTAGTGTACATGAAAACTACTATAAAGACTACTATAAAGAAAAACATTTATGGTTACCACTGGTGTGTAAAGTTCTGAAGCGGTTCTATGGTGGTCTCCATTGAAGTCAATAGATGGCAACCGTTCCCTGTTTAGATGCAAAACATTGCTGCCCTAATGAAACTTTTTGGCAAGGAGTGAATTGATTATTATCTCTTAAGCAAAGGGATTAGCAAAGTAATATTAATAAGTGACTCATTGCTATCTGATACTGAGAGCTACTGTATATATGGTAACCACTTATGCCATTCATTATGCTTGTGCTGTTAACCCCAGTATGCTATCTTAGCCTTTATTTATGATTGTGTCTTTGTGTGGCCTTGTATATTTCTGTGGCCAGTCTCAAATAAATGAAATATATCTTAAAAGTTCTCCCAATTTACTTTATTTGTGTTGGAACAAGAATTGTATGTGAGGCAGCTACGTAAACTCTGAATCAGATGAAACAATACATGTGACATTTACTAAACTCAAAAAAGCCGATTTTGTCCTTTCGAGTTTATTCCCTGTAAATCTCGCTGTTCAATCAGTCAACATCAATCGACATTTTTCTATCTATTTTCACTGATTGAAACTTTTTTATCCAATTTTTCGATGGAAAAGTGGCCATACTTTACATTAGTGCTTTGGCTACTTTTCCATCAAAAAATCCAATCGTGCTTTGTGTGTTTTGATTTTTGTGAAGTCATAGATATTCTTTTTTATATATTATATATAATTATATATATTATAATAATGTATTAGGTGCATTTGAAAGGAGTACAAGAAATATGTGATCTTTGTCTAACTGGTCAGTTCTACACAGCATAGAACTTAACTTGTTGCCTAAAGCAGTTGAGGTCTTCTAGTAAAAATATTCTATTATAATGATGAGCAGCTGACCACTGAATACCTATTGCTTAATTCACTTTTTAGTCCATCTAGAATGGAAAAGAATATAAACAGAAAAGTCATTCTCCTGCCTCTTACAGCTGCTGTTTAATTGTATTGAATTTGCCAACAGTGAGGGAGTACTGTACTTCAGCAAAATTCAATGACCAAATTGGACATTCTATAGAATGAGAATAGAATGAGATCTTAGTGTAATAGGGCCATCTACCTTTTACATGGATCATAGACAGCAAAAGAAAAATGCTTTTTACTACTAAATACTGTGTTCAGACCTCCACTCCATATCATAAGGTATTGTATACCTGCTTTGGAAATTGTAAGAATATCCAAAGTCACATGGGATAATATCATCTTACCTTTATGAAGTCATACAAGTATATCACATTTGTGAGGCTAACCTCATTATTTTATTAATGACAGTAGGAGGTGCATTATCCCAGAACTGCAATGCTTTCTGGTAGAAAATGGCTAGGAAGGGCTCATTTGTAAATGTTGTTCCTGGAAATAAGTGTGAATTACCAAAAGATGGTTTCTGAAAGGGGAGTGACCATCAATGTTCTTATTTGAGTTACTCATTAAATGTTGGGTGGTATTATCCAGACAGGTACCATTGGACATGGGCCTGCGGAAAGTGTTGATCACCAATATGTGTGTGTTCTGTACTGTATGTTTTTAAAAATATATATTTGTCACCTTTTTAAAATGTGTATTCCACAGGTTCTACTTTGTTTTTCACGGGATACGTCTGTACTTGCACATTTTTCTTACAGTAGTGCATCACCACCTAAAGCTTTTATTCAAGGTAAATTGTTATATTTTTAAATATCTGCTAAATATTTTGAAATCCTTGAACAAGTAACATACAGTCAAAGTAACTGCATCAATGATGTAATTAAAAAAGATGAGATTTTGAATTAAAATTCCAGATATTTAGCAGTGGCTGAGCTGCAAGCAAGTACAGATTTTGTTTTTTGTCTCTGTCTGTCCACATGTTTTGCTAGCAGTTCTTTCTCTGTTTTAATTCCTCTGGGTTGTTCAATGCCTCAACAAGAAATTCCTGTTTTTTCAAGTGTTTTTGTAAGTGCTCTTAGCTTGGACTTCTCATTAGTGGTTAGGACTTGCCAAAGGTTAGTTACTCTGACCTAGTATGCATACTATGTAACTAAATATATGGGACTTTATAGATTTCTCTTGTTGTATATCTTCATTTCCCTCTTCCATGATCTCAGTCTCAAGTTTGAGGACTTGAATAATCTTAATTAGATTTTAAGATGAGGTTCTTCATATCTCAACTCCACAGTGTATTTGGTTCCTGGACCAGTGATGGTATTTTTACATTTTGTGATAACAAGGTCTCAAGTACCCGCTCATGAGATCTCAGCTTCATAACCATTACAGTCTGATGTGTTAGTAAATATCTGGTTAGGTTTAGATTTTCTGGTGAAGTTCTTCATATCTCAGCTCCTGTTTCTTTTCAGTTTTTGAGCCAGATATGTTATTTTGTACTCTGTATATAAGTACTCAGCTGTTGGCTTTTGAGGACGTACCTCTGTCCTCATTTCCAGAAGCTCCACAGGTTAAATCTGAAAGTGAAAAGCCATCTGCAGTTTCTCTGTTGGTGCACTGTTAATGCCCAGCTGGGGACCACAACTTGAGGGATCCTTTGCAGCTAACTCTATCTTGTGAAGGCCAGAACCCCATAGACTCATTGCCTGGGGATTAGTGATTTGGTAAAAAAAATCCACATCTAAGTATTGTAATGGGCATAGTGGTGTGCTGTATGAGGGAAGGTATGTTTCCCCAACACTCTGTTCCTATGGCTGGAGTCAGTGCCGGCTCTGCCATTAGGCAGAGTAGGCAAATGCTAGGGGTGCCGCCTGCCCAGGGGAGCGCCCCTAGCATTTTTTTTTTTACAGTGTTGGCCGGCTTGGAGGTTACTGCAGTCGCGGCTCAACTTTAAATCTCCCAATTGGCAGCCGCGGCTGTCAATTGGGAGATGTAAAGTTGAGCTGTGGCTGGACGGTGGTGTTAGAGGTAAGTGGGGGTGGCGTGGGGCAGGGAGGGTGTCGCGAGGGGGGGACGCGGGATGGGGGGATGCCTAGGGCACCAATAGGGCCAGTGCCGCCTCTGGCTGGAGTACAGCCCAGTTCTTGAGATTAGTTCCAGCTGCAGAGTAAACCAGTTTTTAAAAAGGCAGGTGGGAAAGCCTTTGTGTGGGGGTTGGTGTTGCTAAATGAGAAAGCTCTGTTCTGTGGATGGTGCTCTGAGAGAAACAGGGACCTGTGGAAAAGACCCTGTTATAGGATTGTGGCTGGACTGTATTTTGAGACCCTAAAGAAAGTGATTCCTGGAGAGGGGAAGGTATATTGTGTTTTATAACTCTGAACTGTATTAGTTGCCGTTTCCCACTGTATTGTGAGAAAGGACTTTTCACAATGGAACATTGGTTTTCAATTGGGACTGTTTTGGGTTTTTTTTGCCAAGAAAGGCTGTGTTTAAGTTCATTTTGTGGAAATAAAAGTCGAATACTTCAGAAATTCGATGTTTGCGGTATGTTAATCCCAAAAGACTGCTAAAGCATTTGAGTGATTCCCTACAGTATCTTTTGTGATCCTTTTCTTGGAGGCTGATTTCCAATAAAGTTTTGGCAGATTTTTTCTTATTTATCCTAAAGACAGCACATGAAGGAGTACTATTTCTCTCTGAATTATTATGTTTAAGATACATTTATTTAAAACACTAAATAATATATGTTTGTAACTAAAACTTTTTTTTATATATAAATATTCCATGCATTAATAAAATTCTTTATAAAGGCATTACTGAAGCAGTTCCATTAACAAGTTTTTTTGTTTCTTTTTAACCAACTATTTTCAATGCAAATTCAGTAAACTAAACAGACTTGGTGTAACGTTTCAGATGCAAGCAAACAGACCCTGTAGAATCAGGGTCTGAGTAACAGGTGTAAAAATAAATTTGAAGGGCAATGTTAGATGAGGATTTTTGATACCACTGGTAAACACAGGTACCAAAACACAATTTAAATTCTTCTCATTGGTTTGAAAGGTGATGGTGTCAAATGGATTTTTGGCTAGGTTCACACTACCGCAAAAAAGGCCTGCATATTTAGAAAAGCGCATCTAGAATATATGCTGTGTATTTCAGTCCAGCACTCTTCTATTGTACTTACCCAATACAGTGTGAATGCTCCCTCAGTATTCACAGCTCCTCCTATCTGGCTGCATTTTATGCGCGGTGTACAAATGCTGGCAAAAATGCGACGTCAAGCATGCATACACTCGCATTATGCGCTAGTGTGGCCGGAACAAGGTAAATTCCATAGGGATTCACAGCGTGGCTTTTTTTTTTATGCACGCCATAAATACGCTAGTATGAACTTAACACAATAGATATGTATAACTGTACTTTCTGTAGAAATAGCTTTGCATCGTAAGCAGGGCTGGATTTCTCTTTTGGCACAACAGGCTCATGCCTATAGGTGGCTTAGTCAGAAGGGTGCTTCACTCCCTATATATAAAATAAATATATATATATTAGGGGTGTGCGATATGTATTGTTCACGATACTATCGCACACAATGTTTTACCGATATTGCAAAACTGCAATATCGGGTAACCGTGCGGCGCCTGTGGAACTTCCGGGAGGTGGGGATAAAGCAGCTGGCTCAGCCCACTTACAAAGAAAAAGAGATAAAGACTCACCTGCAGACGCACTAACAGCTAATAGCTCATTAAAACGAAGTGAATATTCATGCTCATGAATATTCACTTTGTCTTAATGAGCTATCGGCTGTTAGTGCGTCTGTGCGGGTGAGTCTCTCTCTCCTTTTCTTTGTAAGTGCGCTGAGCCGGCTGCTTTATCCCCACCTCCCGGAAGCTCCACAGAACCCTGACAGGATGGTATAAGCTGCAGAGGATGAGGAGCACGCAATTATCGGCCATTATCGTTATCGGGTAAGTAAAAAAAAAATTGTGATATTGTTATTTTTTGCTATATCGCCCACCCCTAATATATATAATAACCTTCTTTTTCAGTTAAAATCTAAAGCAATGGTTTTGGGGTACACGAGATAGGGGCTGCCTTTTTGAAAGCTGATTTCTGTGTTACACTGTTGTACTTATTAAACTCCTTAACCCTTTAACATACTATATAACCATAATGTTCATGCATTATACATGTACTGGTCAAGGCACCAATAACCCTAAGAGTTTACATCCAGTACAGTAAAAATGATACATTTGAAACACAGGTACTGGATTTTCTTGCAATTTGCTTCTGCTTAAACAAGTAGTCAGCCCAGTCAGTAACAGTAACTGTGTTTTTCAAGCTGGACCACTCACAACAAACAAATAAAAATTCCCATTTTCATTAGCATGAATGGCAGTTATTCAAATACATCACTTGTAAAAAATATAAATTAAATCTGGAGTTTGGTTTTCCTTAGAAATAAATTTATACTGGTCAACTGCGGGTTTCAAATATAGTTTTATATAATGATATTAAGCAGCAGAAGGGCTTCTGGGCAAATCTGCTTAATGCAGCACTTTACATCAAAACAGCCATAAACATTTATAGCAATTAATCAGCAAAACTGACTACAAAACTCTTCCTTAGGCACCACATTCTATTTAAACTCCACAAAAAAATCAATTGTACCTCATACAACACATCACTGAATCCGCCCTGAGGTTTCAACATCATACAAATTATATTAATTGTCATTTGTAAATTTGTGAATAAATCACTTTTGCAATTCAGTACAATTTAGCTCTTTGTAGCACTGATACCAGTCATTTTTATTATTTTTTTTTTACAGGAAAACATGGCATGGAAGAATTTGCTGTTGTGTATCCACCAAATGGTATGCTGTACTTTAGCTACCTCTTGTGGAATTGAGCAGAATCGCACAAAAAAATAAATATATCTGAATATCATTTTTCATTCCATTAATCCAGATATGTCCAACATCATCTTTTGCTTTTTGCAGGATACTGGGAGTTGTATTGCAACAACAGAACTGTTTTGTACTGTCCCTTATGAACATAGTGAGGGCTTTTCATTGCATTTATATCATTATATATAAATATATTGCATTGGTGTTTTAGAGATTTTATTGGTACTGTGTGAGTGAATAGGAAGGTATTATACAGGAATATTGTTTCCATGGTTGTGTGTTGATTATTGGCAAAAGCTGAGGTAGTTTAGTTTATGTTCCCTGTATTGTGGGCTTGATAAAACAGCACATTGGTTTTGCTATGCCAAATGCAAGTAACACAAATGTGCAGAAGAGGGAAGGAAAAGTGAATCCTAAATCTCTGTGTTTTTTTAACCTTCTCTCCTACTGATGGTTTCAAATAGCTGAGTAGAAAGGACATTAACTTTACATTATTCTAGTTTTCAGCTTTTGTCAATAGAAGGAGCTCTAACTGAACAACTTAGAAAGCAAATAGTTTATGCTCAGTTGTTCTACACTCATCAAGTATATTTATTTATCATCAAGATGCAAACAAGATTCAGAATTTTTATCAAATAATATTAGGCTTTGTTTGCTTAAACAGTATAGCTTGGTTCTGTACACAGAACACACTTGCAGCCCTGCCTCAGAGTGAAATTCACAGTCTCCACTTTCAGTGGGCTACCGTGTTATTTGTGTGACTGTTTTCTACCTCTTTTTAACCCCATCTGGCACTACTATGGATAACACAATGTGCACCAACCATTATATACAGTAGGCCACCTGAGAGACTACCAGTCTGAATCCTTAAACATTTGATTTTACATTAGAAGGGAAATGCAATAAAGGATATTAACACAAAAATATATGCAAAAAGCACCTGATTCGTAGTGTTTAGTAAAGCAGATAAGCATTAAAGGAGACCTAAAGGTATTAAAAAAGATTTATTAAAAAGCTTACCTTATATTGAGTTGAATCGTTACAGTCACAGCACGAACTGTGTTGTAATTTCCCCGCACCGATGCTTGCTAAACAGCACAGGCTGACACAGGAGTCAGCGAGAAGTTCCTCCAGCTTGAATCGAACTCACATCATCACGCTTATTGCAGGACGCATTCCCATTGGTCCCTGCAATGAACGTGATGATGGCTCCTGTGTCAGCCTGCATTGTGAAGTAAAGCATTACAGCACAGTTCATGCTGTGACTGTAAAGATTCAACTCAACATAAAGTAAGTTTTTTAATATGTCTTTTATTTTTTTTATACCCTTTAGTTCTCCTTTAAAGAACATTTAGCTTTAGTATAAAGTCAAAGAAATGACTGAGGAGGAGTTTTGGCACCAATGGTTAAAGTTAGCAACAAGTTGTGAACAAAATGGCAGCAAGACTAGTTACATTCATTTGAAAGGCAGCCAAATCAAACCACCCCACAACTTTTCACCATTGAAATTAAAGGTACTGATACTCCTAAAATGATGTTTAGACAACATAAAAATGCAGATATTTAAAAAAAAAAGCGACTGTATGGCCTTTAGAGGTATGGTCTATGGGTAATGGTATGGCTCACCTAGTACAGTATGTGATAAGGCATGTGCTTCCTTATGATGTAATGTTCCCTCATTTGACATGTATAACATCTAGGCTGGCAATTCTACTTTACTTTAAGAGCATATAAAGTCATCAATGCCCTATTTGTTATTAGGATTTTTACACTCCCATGGAGGTCTAGACTGGAGCGATTTTTATCTTTTTCAGTAAAGCTGCTTTTATCTACTGGAGTGCCGGAGGATCTTTTGTTTTTCTACCCTATTTGTTAAACTTATTCTATTTATAATTTATTTTAAACATGTGAAGATCCTAGACTTACAGCATTGTTATTGCATTAAAGGGGAACTATAGTCAAAATACATCTTTACATATGCAGTACTATATTTCTTCCCAGTAGTTTTTTCATGTTATGCAGAATGGTTGAGTTGGCAGCACTGATAAACTCCTGCACCAGGAAATATGTGTGTCATGTGTACTGGCCAGTTTTCCATGAAAAGGTACCCTACTTACTACTTAGCACATGAGCACAAGTCAGCTTTCCCTCTGTAATCTCCTGTAAACAAGCTTAATTTATGCGGTCAAAAGGTCACCTCACTGCTTAACCAATAGCAGTCAGGCAGCTTTTTCTTCTTGTGTTGCCTGACTTGCAGAATAGAAAGAGGAGGGGGATAGGGGGAGGAAAATGTCAACTATCTGTAAAACTAATTAAAAGAAACAAGCTGCAAGTATTATTTCTTCCCTAAACTTTTTTTAACTGTTTTGTGTCAGCAGTTGGCCTAGTATAAAGGAGTTTTATATGTATGTGTGCAGTTATATCAGCACTAAAGTGCCTCTTTAATTCTGCACAAAACACTGCATTTGTAGGGAGGTTCCTTTCATCACATTCTTCTATATGTAATCACTGCATTTTTTTGAATATAACCTATACTGTTATTACTGTAACAGTAACATGCTTGTGTCCCTTCCCCCAGTTCTGCTATCTCTGGTTCCTCCAGGCTGCAGTGTACTGTTGCACAGCAAGGTGTTCCTATTGGCAGAGAAGGTTCCCTATTGGCTATTGCAAGTGGTATAAAAGTGTTCTAGTGTATTGTACATTGACACACTAAGCTCTCAATCTTGGGATGAATGTGGACATTTAAAAGACACATTGTGTTGAATAGATCTGACACTGTGAATCTACATTATGCACTTTTCTTGTATTGACATTGTTTATTTGATCAAGTGCACATAACACTTACAAATCTGAGTAGTGTCATTTTGCTCATTTTTCTCTCTTGCCACCTTATTCACACTAGATACACTATAAATGAAAAGGGCTTACAGTTAAAGGGCTTTCGCAATCAGCGCTTGTAGCAGTAAATGAAATATAGACTTATTGTGGAAACTGCAGGAAAGTTTGTTATATTTGCCTGCCATCTCCTGTATATTTATATTTTCATGCTAGATTTCCCATAATGAAAAAAAATGCACCATTTAACACTAACGTATGATTAACTTACAACACAGTTACATTGCTTGTGGCAAATGACAGTTTGGTTTAAATTACAAGAGCTCATTGAACTGAAGAGTTTTTAAATGGAAAATCACTGAAGAACATGGCTGTTGAATAATGAGCATATAATATCAAAGTGATCAGATGGAGTATTGCTTAGGTACTCATTACCCCAAATCTACACTTTTCTTTGTTCATTCGAGCTGCATGCATGCTCACTCTTATATAAAACAAAAAGATCCCCTGGTGTTGCCTAGCAGGCAGATTAATATATTTTAGGCTGAATTTGCTGATAATACACAATTTGTTTTATTTGCCAGCAGTTCAGGCATTTTCAGATAGTTTTCACATTTCTGTTAAGTAGTGCATATAAGTGTCATCAGATTAACAACTTTAGGACTGCAAAAAGAATCTTGGCATAGCGCTTAATGCTGAAAAATGTTTCTAAGTACTTAGGAGTGCTGTGTGTTCCTATTAAAGCAAGCTAAATAGAGTGCCATAGTCCATTGGCTAATAGATTACATACTAATTCTTTTTCCCATGATCCATTGCACCATGTAATTTAGATGCCTGCTTATAGTTCATTTATAGACTGCTTTACTTAAGCCTTATCTGAAAGTTTAGCAGGTAGTAGGCAATTGTGAATGTAAAATCTTAAATGATTTGTGTTTCTTTATAATTATAAACTATAATGCACCCCTTTCTGTAATGCATAAGTAAATTAATAGGGACAGAGGAGTTCCATGACCGTATGAAAGAGCATTGATCTCCGAGGTGACTATTAATATCCATATAAATTCCAGGGAGTACATTATCCTTTATAATACCCAGTTTTGGAAAACAAGATGATAAAACATTTCTTTTCTTTTTCCGATTTAGCTCTTGCTTGTGCCATTGTTTCACCCAGAATACTTCAGATTAAACTTGCAGTATTATATTGCAGCTTGTTCAGAAAGAGTACATTTCTCATGATGCCATGTCACCCACAGGAGGGTATTAATGCAGAAAAACTAGTTGGTGATAATTTGTTCTTTTGTTTCACCTAAAGTTGTGTGCAGTGGTGGTGCCGCCAAATTTCACAAATTGCATTGGTTATTGCTCATATTTCCCATGATACAGTGTAAGGAATTTAGGGGGTAATTCAGCAAAGAGCAAACTTACCCTCCGATCCTTCACATCAGTACGCAGAGACTGTTACACGTTAGCTGAGTCCTGCACTCGGACATCAGCAAACGCGTAACAGGCTCTGCGTATTGATGCGAAGGATCGGAGGGTAAGTTCACTCTTTGCTGAATTACCCCCTTACTCACAAGATAGTATCAATTGTAGACAGAAGTCTTAGTTAACTCCTCCATTTGTCAACCTTTTGTGATCCTTTTGTCATTGTATCACAGAAAATTTGTTGCAGTCCTGTAATAATATTTCAGAATGTGCATAACTACAAATCCACTGTGAATTATTTACCCACTGGAAGGGTGCAGTGGCAGCTGGAGAGATGCTGAGGCAATTATAAGAAATGGCTTTGAGAAGATGAAGCATCAGCATGTTTCAAAATTCTGTTTTTGAACAGGAAAATAGAGTGATGGTTGCTTTAAGTTATAACTGGATAGTTCTGATGTCAAAAGTAGCCATTTGTAAGATTATAATTTACAAGAAGTCCCATCCATGTATTCTGTAGTATAGAGTGCTGGCCAAAAGTATTGGCACCCCTGCAATTCTGTCAGATAATACTCAATTTCTTCCAGAAAATGATTGCAATCACAAATGCTTTGGTGTTAATCTCTTCATTTAATTTGTCTTCAATGGAAAACCACAAAAAAAATTGTCAAAAAGCCAAATTGGATATAATTCCACACCAAACATAAAAAAGGGGGTGGACAAAAGTATTGGCACCCTTAGAAAAATCATGTGATGATTCTCTAATTTGTGTAATTAACAGCACCTGTTACTTACCTGTGGCACATAACAGGTGGCGGCAATAACTAAATCACACTTTCAGCCAGTTGAAATGGATTTAAGTTGACTCAACCTCTGTCCTGTGTCCTTCTATGTACCACCTTGAGCATGGAGAGAAGAAAGAAGACCAAAGAATTGTCTGATGACTTGAGAAGCAAAATTGTTAGGAAGCATGAGCAATCTCAAGGCTACAAGTCCATCTCCAAAGACCTGAATGTTCCTGTGTCTTCCGTGTGCAGTGTCATCAAGAAGTTTAAAGCGCGTGGCACTGTGTCTAACCTCCCTAGATATGGATGGAAAAGAAAAATTGATGAGAAATTGACGAAAGATTATGCGGATGGTGGCTAAAGAACCTCGACTAACTTCCAAACAAGTTCTAGCTGCCCTGCAGTCCAAGGGTACAACAATGTCAACCCGTACTATCCGTCGGCGTCTGAATGAAAAGGGACTCTATGGTAGGATGCCCAGGAAGACCCCACTTCTGAACCAGAGACATAAAAAAGCCAGGCTGGAGTTTGCCAAAACTTATCTGAGAAAGCCAAAAACTTTTTGGAAGAATGTTCTCTGGTCAGATGAGACAAAAGTAGAGCTTTTTGGGAAAAGGCATCAACATAGAGTTTACAGGAAAAAAAAAAAAAGAACACTGTCCCTACAGTCAAACATGGCGGAGGTTACCTGATGTTTTGGGGTTGCTTTGCTGCCTCT
>WMED01005284.1:724-19675 GCA_019650415.1 Pipa parva
CCCCCCGGTTAGCCAAGCTGATGAACCCCCTACCGCAGTACCCCTGTAACTCCCTGTTAACGTCCAGTTCCCAGAATCTCTGTAGTGTATCCTCCACTGGTGACCTAGTGAAAATAAAGCTATTTTTAAATGAAAATAATATCATTTATGAAAATAATATTTTATAAATAATATGTAAAAGCTAAGTGTATATCATCTGTAAATACCCATAGTCTAATTTCATTTTTTTGGTGATACAGTTCATGTTAAGATAGCAGTTATCTACTCATAGGCACTGCCTAGAAACAATAACCTATACAAGGCTTTCGTGACGTGAAGTAGAACTGTCAGTTCACATCATATTTACTTTTACAGAGCAAACTCATAAATCCTTGATCTAGATCCTTTTTATAGGGGACATATGAATCATTTTCAGGTTCTACTAAAGCATATTCTGCTTTATATCATTTAGTATCAAAAAAAAATAAAAAGCATTAAAAATGTAAACTGGGCTGCTAGCAAACAACTGTATGACTTATTTAGGATACTGACAAATAATATGTAGAGTGTTCACTTACCATTAACTCATGTGAACTTCTCTCTTCCTATTACCTCTTAGATGCTAATGTTTAAAAAAATATGGTGTTAATATTTTTTTATTAATTCTGGCAAATGCCTTTTAGTGCAATCCAAGGGGTACTTCCATAATCCTTTATGAAGCTGCTTACTAATACTATAATAATAGTTATGATAACCCCTTGCCCTAAGCTAGCTATTTCACTTTTGTTGTGGAGTTCTATCTGAAGAATGTTAACTTTATTGTATGTTCTGTAGTTAGTATAAAACTACTTCACCTTGGTAAGTCATCGACCTGGGGGCCCTACAATGTCTCTGAGTTGCCTGAGGACAGACGCCTCAGTGCCAAAAGGAACCTAGATCCTTCTGTTTCCTCAGTGAAGTGTGTGCTGCCCATGTACCTTCCAGCTACTACCCTGTCACTTACTTCTGCTGATTTCTGTGAAGTGGGCTCCTCTCCATAATGTCAAGAGCTGTACCATAAAGTGCACAACTAATCACATTTTTTTACCTTTATGACTCGAGACATATGTTGCACATATTTAACTTCTCACTTGAAAACCTAGTTGAACAGAAAATATTGTCTCGTCTTTAGATGTTTATCAACCCTACCTTTTAGAGCACTAGCACTGATATTTATCACTGATTTTTATGTATATATTTTTATCTAATAATTAGCCATTTATGCTTAATATTTATTTATGGAATTGTATTGCAAACACATTGTCATGGCTCTTATTACCCATCTGTGTCTTCCTCCCATTTAGACTGTAAGCTCTACGGGGCAGGGAACTCCAACCTCTTGTGTCAACCTCAACATAGCTCTTAAAGTGATGTATCCTTGTGATCTCATACTGTATTGTTTAATGCAATTTCCCATGTCTGTATTTTATTTTTATTCTGAACTGTACAGCGCTGCGTATGTTTGTGGCGCTTTATAAATAAAATTATACATGCATACATTGCTGATTGGATTGACTGCAATAGTGGAAAAAGTAGGAAGGTTAAAAGGTGACTATATTGTCATGAATCACTGCACAAGCTAATCACTAACATCAAGATTATTTAAAGTATTATTGGACTATAATTTGAAGCTTGATTTCTCAGCTAACCATCTGCTGCTCGGAGGCAATTTCCACAGTGGCAAACAGTGAATGTAGAAAATTAAATCCTCATTAGTAGACCATAGTACAATAAATAGGTTTGATGTGAATTTCTTTTTCAACTGGGTCTTGTATCATATTCAGTACATGTTTACTAATTTTCTACATTTGAACTGTTTTATTGACAGAGGACTGAATTAATTATAAAGTCTTTCAGCGTAAATTTGTGAATGTTCATTCATATTCGTGGATCTCAGATACCCCTACTTGGTGGATGTTTGAGTTTTAATACAACTGATTTAAGTAAACGTAGGGAGAAATGCTTTATTTGGGTTGGTTATCATACTCAATATTGTTCCATCTGAAAAATAACACTCATTTCTCAAGGAAAAACATTATGAGATATCAAGAATTTAAATTCTACAGTGCCTTCTGAGAAGTTTTAAGAATTGAAGTGAAATTCTTATGATATTGAAATGGTATAGGAACTCATTAACTAAAGTCCAAAGAGTCGCTTAGAGCTATGAATCTGCATCTATTCTCCACTTCCCAGTGTTCTCCTATTGAGCAAACTCTGCGAAGTGGCAAATACGCAACCAATTCAGGTGACTACGATAGTCGCGATCTTATGAAGCTCATTTTGTGTGTGCACACAGGTACTTCTACTATTAACTAAGTGGAGGAGTGGTACAGAAGTATGAATGCCACTAGATGAACTGCTCCGAATTCACCTGTTTGACTTCACTACTTCAGAGTGGTGAATTAAGGGGTTGATGGCAGGGCTCCAGTGTTGCGTAAGGTTCTTACTCTAATAGGGCTACTACTGTACTAAAGATATATTCGGGAAAGTGAAATCAGACCTTTGCATCAAATTGATCAGTTCTATGCAAAAATATTGTTAGGCCTTACTTCCTATTTAATAGATGTTAGCAGCAAAATGTAGCACCTGCAATAACAGTCTGATAATAGATTTAAATTATGCATAAAAGATGTTTTCATTTTTCTTTCACCAGACTAATTTTAGAGTGCTAGGAAACCCTGGCTAATATCAATGTATTTTAATGATATTGATGAACTAATCTTCTTTAGGATTTAAATAGGATTCGATAAGAACCATTCACTTCACATTGTTTTCTGTGTATCTGATTATTTTTGGCTTGGCTGCATGCTCTCATATGTACTGTATGTATGCTGTAATCCTTATAGCACTGCTAGGTTAAGATGCAGGGAACATTACCAACATTACATTTATAATACATTGGGAAAGTGCTCACATAGCACAAATGAAGTGAATTACAAATACATTTATGAAAATACCTCACTGTTTAGGCTAGGTTCACACTAGCGTGTGATGTGCAGCGCATCATATGCTAGTGTGAAAAAAAAATACAGCTGAATGAAAGCCAATAGTACTTACCTAGTTCCAGACACACTAGTGTATGACGCGTATTTTTCTATTTTTTTTTTCTTCGCATTAGCATATGATGCACTGTGCATCATACACTAGTGTGAACCTAGCCTTAAAGGAACAGCTTAGGCACCAACAGTTATTTGCTGTCTGTTTGGCACTGTTAAATAAAAGTTAAATAAATGCTTTCTGCCATATAAATTATTTATTTATTTCCACCCTTCACAATTTAGCGCCAGTTTGTTACTGAAGCTGCTTCCCTCTCTCAGCCACTTCCTGTTTAGTGTTAAGGAATTGATTGACAGGCTGGATAATGCTAAATAACCAATCAGAACCTTTAAACTGTCATCCACCTTTTTTTTTGTTTTAATTCTGAAAAGTGTAGTTAACCCAGCAAAAGCAATTGTTAAAGAAAGGGCTGAAATATTCACTTTCTTTTTATATATGGATTTGGTCTCTCTCTCTCATGCTCAATATCAGCGCTTGCTACTGACAGTATACACCATTAGCTGTAAGTATTGTAACTGCCCATGGTAATTCATTAACTATGAATTTTGACCTTCCTGAGACGTCGTTGTGTCAGTGACACAAGAATCCAACCAGGAAGTAAACACATAGGCCCTCATTCACCATAGTGCAAAGTGGAATCCCTTTAATGCGCATGCTGATGTTCGCGTGCAGGACCTCAGCATGCGCATAATACCATATGCGAAGTCAGCCAAACGCTTCGCAGCTCACTTCGCACTATGGTGAATGAGGGCCATAAGGAGCTGTGTACTGCTACACAGATGGAATAATTAATACCTTTCCTCACATAAAAGACTGACTAAGTATATTAGAAAACAATATATATTATGCATTTACAACACACATTGCTTTTTATTAATCAGGCTGGACTGTTCCTTTAAGTGTCATACAGTGAATGAGATAAGGGTTTGGAGGTTCCAGTCTAATTCCTCCTATGTCAACAATTGTTTGTCCTTCTGTTATCCTTTTCTCCTGCTTACCTGCTGCTTCTGTCAATGAATCACTGCTGTTCAGAAAATACCAGCACAGTCCATGCTACAGATAGTACAGCTACATCATTTTTGAAGTCAGAATTCACATCCATTCACATCTTTTCAGTCTTTTCATATTCATCAGCAAACTCTGCAATGTTGAAAATTCATGACTTACAACAGTTGTGAACTTATAGAGCTTTTAATATTACATTGAGGGGGTTATTCTCTAAATTCCAAATAGCAACGTAAGGTGTGAATTCGCCAGCTAAAGATAGTTGAAGTAGACTGCTACTGTCGCAGTCGAGTCTTTATAATTGGAATATTGTTGCAGTCGTGACTTTACTATGGAAATATTGTCGCAGCTGCAATTTTTTTAAATTGTCACAGTCGTGACTTTACAATGGGAGAATTGTCGGGGTCGGAGATTTGCTATGGGAACCCGCCTCTTTGAGAATTTGATAGTCAAATTTGGACTTTAGAGAATAACCCCCTGAGTGTTTACAGATAATTCACCTATTTGCTGAGTGTCAGAGTCTGTCAAAATAGCGAATTTGGCAAGGCATACTGTCTAGTATCCACCAGTTTTACCTTGCCAGATAAAAGTGTAACAATCCAAATAACCCGGGGTGCGCAGCTGTTACTGTTCCATGTCACAGGCCTGAGTGGAGTTCTAACACCCCATGGGACCACTACAGTGCAAAAAGTTTTACCTCAGGTGTTATGGAGGATGGAGGATATGCCCCTCAGCATTAGATAGATCAGTGGTTCTTAACCGGGGTTCTATCAAACCCTAGGGGTTCGGTGGAGCCTCCGCCACGGAGGTCAAGACACAGAGGTCAAGTGATTTATTACTAAAGAAGGGTTTGGTGAATGTGTATATGAAACTGGTGGGCTCGGTACCTCAAACAAGGTTAAGAACCACTGAGATAGATGAATCCTTGGTAGTTCCCAAATAAGAGTCCAGAAGGCAATATATTGTAACAACACTTTGTACTTTCCTTTTCCTTTCAAACATGCAAACAGGCAGGAACACTTCAAACAGTTAAATAATCCACTTCAGTAATGTTACATCCAAATAATTGTAAATCCCATATCAGTACATCCAATCTTCCCTCATTATCTTTATCAACATCCACAGGAGTATCCTTACATGACATGGTACCAGGGTTACGGCCCCTAAGGCCTGGCATCTCTCTGGGTGCAACTCACTATTTCCTCACATAGTGACATGTTCACTGGTCGCTGCCTACCCATGAACCAACCTACACTTCCTGGAAACCTGCCTATACACACGCTCTCTCTCTGAGGGATTCTTCCTCATTTAGAATGTACCATTATATTTTACACAATCAGGATTATTCCATTCCATTTGTTTAATGTATTATTCTATTTCACCTTTCTAATATACCATTTTATTTCTCCTTTTTAATTTATCAATTTGGTCACGAGATGGGGCTCAAGGATAAGAATCAATTTTACTCTGTTAGAACCAAAAAGGGAATTTTTCTAAAGATCAGCGGATTGAAGAACTAGCAGTTTTTGTCATACCATACACTTTCAGTAATGTTCACTCCTGTACATTACAAAAGTGTCAAATTAGGGGGTTGATGGCAGGGCTCCTACTATCAGACTGACTATACATCGCTGCACACTTTTCACTATGGGAATTCACCATTTAGTGAAAAAGGAGTAGAGAATTCTCTAATATTAGAGCGCAGTGCCACAAAGTGATGAGAATTCAATTTGACAGTTGAATTTTCACTTTGATGAATAAGCCCCTAAGATGGAACATGTTGTAAAGATCAGGGTCGAACTAAGTTTGAGAGAGAGGTGGGTATAAGTAAGAAAACAGGCAAAAAGCTCATGGCATAAATGCCAGTTTTGTAGTGTCAGAGTTGCCAATAAGTCTGTTTTTTAAACATACATAGTGAATAGAATCTCAAATTATTATATTAAATCTATGGATGATTTAATATTTGGCTTCTAGTGGTTTAACTATATAAGCCCTGAGGATTGGAGGACAGTCATCTCTGGAATGTAAAATAAAATACCACATTGTGGTTGGTGGACTATGTTGGGGGAGGGATCCTGTATGTGTTAAAAAGGCACTCTGGGAAATTTACTGCACATTTGATAAAAGACTACATAGCCTGAAACATGTAATCTGATTCTGTAAATATAGTAGTTTTGCAACAATTCAGTGTAATTTCTGCTCCTTGATTTCTGGCTTGTTTAACTGACATATATAAGTCAACATAGAACCAGAGCACCACTAGAGGCACTGTAATACATTGGATTCTATTATGCCACCAGAGAAGCTATGGTGTACTGAAATGTGAGGCTGAAATATGATTGTGACTTGAGACTTGGGAATATGGATCCTCTTACCAGAGTGGGATTGATACAAATCCTTCCAATTAAACACCAAGACAAAGAGTCTAAGGAGACTGTGGCCTTCACCTTTAACCTCCTCAAGGTGGTAGACACCCACTCTAGTGGCAGCTCAACCAGGATGCACAGTAACAGCTAAACTGTAACACTAAACAGACAGTGCACCCTCAGAGAAACTAAGAAACACTAGCAAAATAACAGGAAATGCTGAACAGATCACTGAAGAACCGGAAGCACTGAAGACTGAAAGGTAGGTACTTCTTAGAGCAGCATAATAGTACAATGACTACAGTGACCTGAAACTCAGGACACAGAGCTGAACACACAGGCACTGAACACAGAAACGATAAACACACTAAGACCTAAGACAAAAGACTAAAAACATGAAACCTAAGTTACAGTACAGGAGACAAGAGACATGAAAACTGACACAGTAACAAGAGACAGAGCAGCTACAAAACTCAAGAGATAAGAAACAGACAAATAAGACTGAGACAGAAGCAAGAGGCAGAGAACAAGAAGCAAGAGACAGAGTGTAAGGGTTTGGTACCGTGATGTAGAGGAGAAGGAGGTTGCTGGTAAATACCACAGTGAAGTTGGCGCTAGCTAACCTCAGAGCATGGAGTCTAAGGCACTCTCCGGTCTTCACCTTTAACCCCTGCAAGGGTGTACTGGTCTTAGCTGCCAAGAGCACCCAGATCGTGGCCCCAAAGGTAGCTGTTCACTGGTGGTATGACAAACAGGCAACGCAGAGGAATCAGTACTAACTATGACCCAGGACACAGGACTTAGGCTCTGGATTCAGGACACTGGACACAGGATACTGGTAATAGGAACAGAGTACGGATAACACCAGGGTTGGCAGGAACCAGCAAAACAGGCTATAGCTTTAATGATAGATTAAATACAAACTAAGCCCCAAATAATATAGTGAAACTGTATTCTAAATTTGGGCGCCGGGACTGGAGTGCGTCTGCCTTATATAGGCAGAGAGGCAGACGCTCTCCTGCCTCTGTGCGCACCAGGTGGACGTGTCACCTGAGCATGCGCTCAAAGTGCCGGCAGTGCACAACGTGCGCGCACTAGGAGAGGAGACCCGGTGCTGGAACGGACGCCGGTGAGTATTCCTTACACAGAGCTGTTGTTTTCCAGAGACAGAGGCAGGGACAGAAGTACAGAAGCAGGAGACAGAAGACACTAGCAGAAATCCAGGTGAGCAGGAGGAATGCAGAGCATCAGGGAAAGAGGGATACAGGAGTGCAGGCTGAACAAGAATGCAGGGAGAAGCTGTAGATCAGTAGTAGCAAAACAGGAAACAAAGCAAAGCAGGAGACAGTGCAGAAAATTCAGCATTGAGTGAGGGCTGCCATAGTGCATTGCATGCTATTTAAATTTCACATTGCCACAAAATAGCTGCAGTAAGACAGCACAGAGGTTGCATTATGCTGAGCTTGTGACAATATACAGTATGAGTGCTTAGAATTGGCACTTGGAAGCCGGTGCGCTTGGAGCAGTCTGGTGGATTTGCCATACAGGCATTTTACTTATCTGAAAGGTTAACCATTGAAGATCACTTTGTGGTTATCCAGTATGTTAATCCATTTAAGTTATGTGACATAGATTCTATATTGCTGTATTTTGATTAGCAAGATTCATTCTAGTCCTGGACTATGAGAAGGGGCTTAGAGTTGAAGACTGAAGTTCCTATAGTAGAGATCTATTCTTTGGTGGCCTTGTGAGACTCTCAATAAAAGTAATATAGAGAGCTATAGGTGTAAATAACAGTAAGAGCATGTGGTAAGATACACTAGTGATAGGTAGAGAGCGAATAGCCTCAAGCTAACAAAAGGCAGTGAAGTTAGGTTCCAAAGGTGATCTTCTCCTTAGTTTGGGAAGTTAACTGAGTAGTATAAGGCTCCCCAAGATATACCAAACTGATAAGCATGACCATACTTCTTAATATAGCAGGGAGAAACAGTAGGACAGTGTCCTCCCCCTGGGACTGACAAAACCAGTGCACCTTCCCTTCATTTGTGATTGGTTGGTGTGCCAATGATGTCACTGGTAGCACCCTGGACACTCAACCATGACTGGTCAATGTGGCAGTGATTTACTTGAGATAGGGGGAAGGACTGGGCCACTATGACCAGGGGACAGGGACCATGGCATAGGAGTAAAAAAACTGGGACAGTTGGGGAATATGCATTACTGACACCCTAGTGTTGCTGTTCAAGTATCAACTGTAACCAAAGCATTTTATAAAGCATTGAAGCTGCTTTTGAAGTTATCAAGTGCCTTAGTATTGTGAACTTGATAAACTTAATAAAAGATACTTGTGCCTGGTGCCCAGGATATTGTCTCAGTTGATCACTGATAAGTGGTGTAGACTTGCATGGGAACCCCTGAAAGTACAGCTGTCATTTTAAGCAACAATTGTAGATATGGCTAATGATAGCATTACACATTCACCAACTAGTTGCATCCTGCTGGTGTATTCTTCACTAGGAACATACCTGTATTAGAACTCATTTACTGTATAATTCGAATGTACCCCCATGCAGCACTATATATGAATAGGTATTAGTAATATTTATATGTTCCGGAAATTACAGGGTTAACGTTAGTTTTTTTTTTTGTTTTTTTTTTTACATTTCAGTGACTTGCTGCGACAACAGAGTGCTGCGGCGGGTCAGAATGTCCTATGTTAAATGGATGTACAAGCTCTGATGGTAATAGCAGTAACCCTGTAATTTATATATTCTTGTATCCACAATATAAAAATAAAAAGCTCTGTATGCTTGCCACTGTTAGACTTCTGCAAGAATAAAAGCTTTCTTTTATTACAGTGAAAGAATAAACCCACTCCTAGTTGGTACCCTGGATGTAACCATGGAAACAATAGTTGGTATAAGTTGCACTAAGCATAAGCGTGCTCAATTCTTGTACTTGCCCTTACCCTTGTTATTTCCACCCTTCTTTTTTTTCTCATTAAAAAAAAACAAACATTTTACTATTATCAGGAAAGAATGTATAAGTTTGCTGGAATGACAACACTGCTGGAATGAATACAAAGCAGCTGCCAACAGTTACTGTTTACTTTCCTCTATACCTGCCCCCACTGCAAGCTAATTGTAAAAGCAGTACAAGGACATTGCAGCCAATCAGAATTAAAGGGGCAGTTAACACCTCGCTGCCATATCCTGCCTTGGTGTTCAAAAAATATATTTTTTTTTTCTGAGTAACTGAAGTTCTGTGCAGAAAAAAAGAATGAAAAAAAGAATATAAAGGTCTTTTCCACCTGTTTTGATTAGTTTTACTTTATTCGCCATGTCTCATTGTTATTTTTTGTTTTCTGCACTTCTTGATATGATTGATTTATAAAGGGTCCAAAAAAAATAAAAAAAATAACAATACCAATATAGCTCTACATGGAAAATATTGATGTGTTAAAACCGGCACACTTTGCAGCGTTTTCTATGGAAAACTGACCTGACTTTGGCTAATTAGCACGACCATCTCCATGGGGAATAATGACATTTTGCCGCCCTAAACCAGACAAAAACTTTTCACTGATAAAATTGGCCTTATTGGGGCGTTATTCTTATCGTTATCAGGGATATCGATACATTACCTATGTTTATCATGAGTTAAAAGGTTTGAAAATATTTTCAACTTCTATAAATATCCTAAGAGTAGTGATAACTTAATATAAGTTTTCATATTATGTATTTAGCAAAAATTCAGTATGGTATACTGTCCAGCTGCAGGGAAATGTAGAGTAGAATATGCACAATCATGTTTTCAGAATCTGGTGTATTGCAGGATACAGGAGCAACATTTCAGGAGGTGCAATCACCCTTCGTCAAGCTATGCAGTTTATAACCAAGCTAATGTCCTATCAGCCCTGCATTATGTATATTGTATAAATTTTACTATTAAAGGGATGGAATTATGAATGGGAAAAACTATAAAATACACAGGCTGTATGGCTAATAAATAATGTGTTTAGTTGCATAATACATGGTTATATGCAGACTGGATCACTACTTTAGCAAGGTACAATTTTGAATTGCATCCTGCAGGGGCAATGAAAGTTTATATCTGTAGCTCCAATAGAATAGAATAGAAAGTGCCTCTGGCTGAAGGGATGATTAGGTGGTTGATGAGATTTAACTCTTATTTAGATACTGTAGAACAGATGGATTTACTCTGCAATTTAGGATTGCATCGCATCACATTTAATATGTGTACAACATATATGCCAACATTTTACTTTAGGAGAAGTATCAAAAATGAAGAGCGTAAAGTTGTACTAAAATCTATGCAGTCCAGGACAAGGTATATTTTATGTCTACCTATCTTAAAGATATGGTGCCGTGTATGTTGTATGCAGCTGTACTGATTACCAAGAAACTAAAAGGTATGTTTAGGCAATTATAGCTCTTTATTGCCAAACACCTCTAAAAAGTCTCAGGACACCATTTTATTTCAGAAATGACACATCTGAATATCACAGCGAGTAATGGGTGAGGGGGCCTATATCTTAAGCTATGTCCGAAACATGGCAGACATCTTGAAAGCCCCATATTGGATCAAAGGGCAAGTTTTTCCAATCGGAAGCTGGTCTTGTAACATATAAAAGAACTGTCTCAGAAATCAGTTGCTGCAATCAGATTTGCAATATCTCTTTTGGTTCAACAGTTAACAGCACAGAAAGTTCAAAACTTTCTTTGTTCGTTACAGGTAACTGAAGATGGAATTGACAAAAGAAGAGAGGATTGAGGTGAATCTGATGTCTTTGGAACTCAGCTGCCATATTGTAGCCACAGACATCAACAACCAACACACAGAAAGGCCACCAATTTCACACAGGACTGTTGCATCCCTCATTTTCAAATTCTGAGAAACCAGAACTATAGACAACAAACCCCATAGTGGTCATCTGAAGATTGCTACTGATGAAGAAACGTCAACAGTGGTTTTGGCAGTCTTTGCTAAATGATTACAACATGCAATGTTTCGCAGCAGAATGTGGTGTCAGCCAATTATCCTTTGTATGGATACTTCATACATATAAGTGGAACCCCTTCAGGATCCAGATGCAGCAGAAATTTTCAGAAAATGACCCTCATTGATGTGTTGAGTTCTGCACCTAGTTGTTAGACTAACATTAGATCCTGCATTCTGTTCAGTGACTAGGCCAATTTTTATGTCAGTGGTGAGGCCAAACAGAACGTGAGCTATTGAAGTGACAAAAACCCTTACTGGATGACAGACACCAAAGTCGTAGGTGATGTGTAGGTTATCATGGAGGCTTGTGACAGCATTTCTTCAGAGATTTTCATGCAGGTTCATAACAACTGGATCCAGCACCATCAGCTTTGTGTTCAGCATCAGGGACAACACATTGAACACATCAAATAGCTGTGAATCACAGGGAATATTCCTGCCTGTTATCACTTTCATGTTGATAATTTTTTAACTACAAGACATATCTGCAAATCTGTATCTTTATGTACACAACGCCTGTGATAAATGTCCTCGATATGGGTCAGTTGTGTGTGGGCTGTTTTGACAACCCTTTGGAGTACCTTGCGGTCTTTAGCAAAGCAATTCCCATACAAAGCTGTTAGACAGGATGTGAGAACACTCTTGATGGTGCATCAGTAGAAGTTGACCAAGATCCTTGTGTTTACTTGGGTTTTTCTGAGGCTCCTAAGGAAATAGAATCACTGATGGGCTTTTTTAATAGAGCTAGAAGAGTGGAGGGACCAGGATAGGTTATTTTATAGCTGAACACCAAGGAACTTAAAGCTGTCCACCTGTTCTACTATGTTCCTGTGGACATGAACTGGGAGGTAGATGTGGTGTTCTCTTCCCCTTCTGAAGTCCACTATCATCTCTTTGGTCTTCTTTGCATTTAGTAACAGCAAATTCTGATTACACTAGGATATCAGGTTTTGTGTTTCTATCAAATAGGCTGACTTATTTCATTTTATGAGGCCCAACACGGTAGTATTGTTGACTTGATGATGAGGTTTGTATTCTGTTTAGAGGTGCAGTCGTGGGTAAAAAGGGAGTTGAAAAAAAGGACTTAATACATATCCTTGCTGCAGACCTGTGTTCAGATTGATGGTGGAAGATAGGGAATTATTCAGCCTGACAGTCTGACCACGGTTTGTCAAGAAGTCAAGGAACCAGTTTTGCAGAGGGGTAACTATTCTTAGGAGTTCTAGTTTCAGAATCAACTTGGATAGCTTGACAGTATTGAAAGCTGAGCTGAAATCGATGAACAACATTCTGACGTATGAGTCTTTGCCCTCAAGATGTGAAAAAGCCGCGTGTAGGGACGAGGCGATGGAATCCTCAGTGAACCTATTTCTGCAGTAGGCAAACTGGTATGGGTCTAAAGATTAAAGATGCAGGTAGGTTAGATTTTAGGTGGAATAGCACCAATCTCTGCAGGCATTTTGCAATGAGGGAGGTTAGTCCTATTGGTCAGAAGTCAATAGGGTCAGAGGTGGTATGGGATTTGGGAATAAGAACAATTATGGCGGATTTAAAGATGGAGGGTACAGTTTACTGAGTTAGGGACAGATTGAAGATATCTGTAAGACATTAGTTAGTTGCAGGGCGCATGTTTTTAATACGTAGCCTGGCACTCTTTCCTGGGGTCTACCCTAAAGAGAGTGGCACAGACTTCCTTATGCATTAATATTAGTCGGGTCTCAGTAGGTGTAGTAGATGTGGGACTTCTTCAGATGGGGATCGTATTTTTCAAGTGGTCAAAGCATGCATAGAAAAGGTTTAGCTCATCAGGGACTAGGTTACAGTTGGTTGTTACTGTCGGTAATTTCTCGGATGCCCTGCCACATGCATCTGGGGTCAGATGTGGTGAAGTATTCCTCTATGCATTGTTTGTAGGAGTGTTTTGCCATTTCAATACCTTTTTTAAAGTTGTACCAAGCTCGCCTGTAGGCCTCGTGGTCACCAGATCGGAAGGCGTTATTCTTTTCTTTGAGTAGTAGATGGAAACAGCCATTCATCCAAGGCTTATGGTTAGGGGAAGTTACTTTATCAATACTTTCGTGATGTATCTGAAGACTGAGTTGGTGTTCTCAATGTCAGTATGTGAGCCATGTGAGCCAGTGGTGGCTTGCGAAGCAAAAGACTTCCAATTCGTGTTCAGGAACTTCTGTTGAAGTAGGTGGTCGGCATCTTCCCTCCATATCTTAATTTGTCGTGTGGCTGGCTCACTTGTTTGATTACTGGGGTGTACTTAGGAAGTAGGAGCAGTGAAAGGTGATGAGACTGGCCCTGGTGTGAAAGTTGTAAAGTTTTGTATGCATCCTTAACATTTGTGTATGCATGGTCAAGGGTTTTTTGGCCTCTTGTTAAGCAGGAGATGTTTTGATGGAACTTTGGAAATACGGATTTCAAGTCAGCACAATAAAAGTCTCCTGGTGTGATGTAGACTCCATCCAGGTTGGAATTTTGTATGGTATTTATGGCAGTGTAGAGATCTGTCATTGCGAGACTGGTGTTGGTATCAGGGGGTACATAAACAGCGATGATAACAACGCAGGTGAACTCATGTGGGAGGTAGAAGGATCTTCATTTGATCATGAGGAATTCCAGATCCATTGAGCAGTAGAAATTGATGGTAACAGCATCCTTGCTCCTTGCACAAGCTTTTGTTTACAAAAATGCACACTCCACCACTGTGCTTTGTCCTGGTGACGTTGAAATTGCTATCTGCTCTGAAAAATAAATATCCATCCATTTCTACAGCGCAATCTGGGAATGAATCGTTTAACCAAGCTATAGCATATCTTGAATTTTAGGTAATTTTGTCTAGGTCCCTAATCAGGGAACATCTACAGAATACAAGGCACACTGACCATGTGCAGAGCCTACAAAAAAGTGGAGCTGACAACTTCATTGGATGTAAATCATTTGTCTCATAGGGCTACTGTTTATTTGCAATCTGTTAGCATAAGGCTGAAAATTTCTAGCCTAAACACTTTTTAGGCTTTAGATCTTCTTTATCACATAAGGTGCATAGTTGTCAAAGTGGAATTCACTTCTTGTAATCATTTTAAACATTGGCATTTGAACCATTTCTCTGGAAGCTGTGAAAAAAAGCCAATTTAACGGAGAATACTATTCTTCTAGGCTGGCTCTCTCTGAGCATAGGGCCATGCTTACAAAGCATTTGACTGACAGTGTTTAATTCTGTGGGTGTGTGTAACATGCAAACAGATGAATGGCAGGAGTTATTTTAAAGAAAATAGCAAATTCTGGTTTATTTTAGAAATGTGGACACTGACAGCAGGGAAAAAACAGTTGGTTTAGATAATCTGCCAGTGAAATTATTATGTTTTATATATGCGATGAATCTATCCTATACCTGTGTAACACTTAGACCAGGGGCGGGCAATTATTTTTGCCATCGGGCCACATGAATGGCCCGGATCGCTTCAGATGGCCAGGGGCATGTCTAAAGTGCTGACACCTATGGTGGTTGGCCACGCCCTCCAGTTTTATATCTTGCCACGGGCTGGTCTAAGCAGTCTGGAGAGCTGGATGGAGCCTGTGGGCCATAGTTTGCTCAGGTCTGACTTAGACACTGCAGAATCCATAGTTCCCACAGTCCTCAATATCATGCCTTCCTAGCATCCCTGGACAGTCCCGTTCATCCTGTCCCAGTTCCGAATCCCCAGTCCTCCCCAGCCTGGTACCTTCTGCCTGACCTTGTCACCTGTGCATAACCAATCAAATGGAAGTGGGAAATGGGTCAAGACAATCAATAATCCTTACATATGGTACCATCATATATGACTATATATCTATAGTGGATACCATAGGGTTACTCTCACTTACATAATGTCTTCCAGTCATTGTATTTAGTGAGCATTAATAGTGAAGACCTGTCAGGATCCCTAGTTAGCAAAGTGAATTTTCTGGGATCCAGACTGAGCTCTAATAATAATAATGCTGTAAATCTCCTTTATTGAGTGGCCACTGTGTTCTATTCATTATCTGATCTCAGCTTAAGGCATTTTATTAACTGTCTGTTTTGTAACCCCACCATTAAATAACTAAACTTTGGCTACCTCCCGTAAAAGAAGAGGCCTGATAGATAAGGACAAAATACAGCTTGCAGAGCTAAGATCTGGCTTACCTTAAAGAAAATCATCACCCCTAACAGTACATGGAATAAATTTTGATGTTTTATACAATCCTCCTCCCTATCTCAGACACTAAACACACTGGGGACTGAAACCCTGGTCTTCATAAAAACTCTAATAGCTGTCTAATCAGCTATTTTTATATTCTCTGAGTAGGAAATTGAAATGATATTGCTCCATTTCCTACCAGTATTATGTAATTAGAGTATTAATTTATCATATACTACCTATTTGTATGGAGTGTTATATCCAGGACTATGGTATTAGCACCATCTACTGGGGATATGCATTATTGTTCTATAGAAATATGATATGTATCTATGAATATAGCTGGGAGGAGTAAACCCAGTCTATAAATAACTCTGTTCTTGTCAGGCTCCGTTAGGATGATGGTTGGGAGGAGAAGGAGGTTGCAGCACAGAACCACAGTGGACTTGGAGTTAGCTATCCCTAGGGTACAGAGTCTAAGACCTTTCACTCCCGCAAGGAGCTACGGGCTTTACTGCTGGGAGCTCCCAGGTTACGGCATCTAGGGGTAACTATCCACTGGTGGTAAGGAAAAAGCATATTCCAGATACGGTGCAGAGGGTTGAGGCAGGTGACAAAGAGGGAAGTTAGAATCTGTAGCAGAGGTTAGGGCAGGCAGTAGGCAAGAGGAGTTCAGAAAACATGCCAAGGTTATACACAGATAAAGAGGAACAAAGGTCAGAACCACACTCACAAACAAACACAAGGACATTTTTAAATCTAACAGAAATTCATTTCATTGGACAGACAAGGTGAATCCACTGTTTTTCTTCCTTGTTCGGGATTTTCTTAGATCAACTTGTAAAATATATTTGTAAAATATGTTGCAGGGGAGCCTAAAGAGATAAACTGTAATCAAGGATAACAAATAGATTTGATTGTATTCTGTTAAAGCACAAAAGGTTATGATTAAGCTGGACTGGGGGCAGTGTACTATACTGCGGAGCTAACAGGATTACAGTATCTAAATTACTCATTGCACATCTGAACACAATTACATTCATCCTTCTTAGCATGAAATGAAAAGTCAGAGCTTACTTGTGAAATAGACTGATTAGATTAAAAAACTACATTAAGCGTATAAATTGTTTTTCTTTAGTGGACTGGTGATTTCTAAGGCGAATTGTAATGGGGCAGGCATGTGGCATTGCATATGTGGCTGCTATGGTATGATACTTGACAGATATCGAAGGAAAGAGTGCAGATTTAAAAAATAAAGTGGACCAAAATACAGGAACACCGAGGAAGGTTTATATTTATGTAGTAGGAATATTATTTAAAAAAATGATTGTAGGAGAAATAGTTATTGGTTTAAATATTTAATTTCCCATTATATTTTTTCATTTATGTAGGGTAATCCAACACGTGGATCAGTCAACAATATGTAGTCCAGGGGGGCTGTTACAGTCTTAGGAAGCCGCCTGTGGGTAATGTAGGTGAGACAAAAAGGGTCTCTGTTGGGCAATCTTTAATTCTGCATGGCTGTCTGGGCTGAGTATTGTGTACAATCTGGGCTTTGTGGACATTGGCTCTTTGTTGGTATTATATGGGGGCAATATGGAGGTGCTGTTAACAACAATTGGCTCTGCAGGAAAATCTGGGCTTTATGAGCCTGAGCTTTGTTTGGTCACTGGAGACACTGAGAACATAGTGGGCGATATCAAAGTTCTACTGGGGATTCTCTAAGAATACTGTGGGCTCTTTAAGGCCACTGGGTAACTCTGGTAGGTCAATGGGGAGCTCTGTATGGCAACAGGAGGAAACAATATGGGTGAGCGATTATTTATATATTTGTATAAAGAGCAATATGGGAGTATAGGGACATTTGGGGCAGTTTGGGAGAGAAAAGAAATCCAAAAGCACAGGTACACATGCTCCAGGGTCCTATTGGCTCCTGTGACAATTAGGTCACAGTGATTTTGCTTTGGCTTCTGTTCCTGTGTCTACAGGGTAGCCTTAAAATAAGTACAGAGCTCCACAGTCATTATGCAATAGAAATCAGGATTGCAGCACCAGCAGGTTATAACATACTTTGTATTGGATTAAATAAATAGTAGGTATAAATTCGTTTGGTGGAATTACTGTCATTTCATGTTAATACTGCTGAATATTTTATAGTTTTGTAACTTTCTGTACCATCTTATCAGTTTCACTTTCTGACATTTTTTTGTCAGAATAGTAGAAAACATGGAATGGAACCATAGTAGAAAACATGGAATGGAACCATAGTAGAAAACTTGGAATGGAACCATTGTATAAAACTTGGAATGGAACCATAGTAGAAAACATGGAATGGAACCATGGTATAAAACTTGGAATGGAGCCATGGTATAAAACATGGAATGGAACCATTGTATAAAACTTGAAATGGAACCATAGTATAAAACTTGGAGTGGAACCATAGTATAAAACTTGGAATGGAACCATAGTATAAAACATGGAATGGAACCATAGTAGAAAACATGGAATGGAACCATAGTAGAAAACTTGGAATGGAACCATTGTATAAAACTTGGAATGGAACCATAGTAGAACACATGGAATGGAACCATGGTATAAAACTTGGAATGGGGCCATAGTATAAAACATGGAATGGAACCATTGCATAAAACTTGAAATGGAACCATTGTATAAAACTTGGAATGGAACCATAGAAGAAAACTTGGAATGGAACCATAGTATAAAACTTGGAATGGAACCATAGTATAAAACATGGAATGGAAACATAGTATAAAACTTGAAATGGAACCATAGTATAAAACATGGAATGGAAACATAGTAGAAAACGTGGAATGGAACCATTGTATAAAACTTGGAATGGAACTATAGTATAAAACTTGGAATGGAACCATTGTATAAAACTTGAGATGGAACCATTGTATAAAACTTAGAATGGAACCATAGTATAAAACATGGAATGGAACCATTGTATAAAACTTGAAATGGAACCATAGTATAAAACATGGAATGGGACCATTGTGTAAAACTTGGAATGGTACCATAATAGAGAACATGGAATTTTTGCACAAATCATCTCTTTAAACTGGCAGGTGTTTGATTTTAACTGGCAAATAAAGTTTTTAATTATTTTTTGCTTGTCAATATGGCAATGAATAATTTTTAGTACAAATTCTTACTGTAGCAGATGTAAGGTGTGTGCAGCCCTAAATATGTTCTATTTGAAATGAGAGGACTAGTAATAACACATTATTCTGAATCATACAGTGGGGAAAAAAGTATTTAGTCAGTCACCAATAGTGCAAGTTCCACCACTT
>WMED01005285.1:0-19674 GCA_019650415.1 Pipa parva
CCAGCCACAATCCTATAACAGGGTGTTTCCCATAGGTCTCTGTGTCTCTTAGAGCACACTCCACAGAACAGAGCTTCCTCATTTAGCAACACCGACCCCCACACAAAGGCTTTCCCACCTGCCTTTTTAAAAACAGGTTTACTCTGCAGCTGGAGTTAATCTAAAAAACTGGGCTGTACTCCAGCCATAGTAACACACTGTTGGGGAAACATACCTTCCCTCATACAGCACACTGCTATACCCATTACACATTCTATAGGAAATCTTATCTGTCTGGTCCGATTGAGAATATAAAGGAGCGATAAATAGATTTCCTTTGATATAAACGCCCCTTTCCATGCAACCAGGATTACTAAAGGGTATTTCATAAACAAATCATTTTCATTAGGTGCAAAAACGTACAAAAAAATAGAAATCAACCTTAAATTCTAAGAAGACAGATATAAAATAGAAATAAGGGTGGAAATGTATTGCCCTTGACAAACACGACAAATGCTTTCAGGTTTTTCTCTCTCTTTAGCAGATTGTTACTGCATCCTAGTGGTCATCATGGAGAAGCATTCAGCTGGAAGTAGATTTGAATGTAACAACTGGCAATGACACCCCTTTTCCCAGTATTTCCAATGGCATATGTGTTCTCATCAAATGAGCCCCTACCCACAATTCAGTTGGCATAAACGGCTTTAAAAGATAATTATTACAAATGTTCTAATTTGTCCCAATTTCTACATTATTACATTCATGCTTGTTACATACTGTAGATAATGGAAACCCTTCCGGGATCAATAATATTTCTTTTATTTAAAATAATTATTTAATGTGTTTTAGAGAAATACTTGATGTATTTTAGGTTGTCAGTGGAGTAGAATGCATTTTCATGACATTCATTTTCTGTTACCCTTAATCTAATGACTTATCCTATAAGTATTGCTCAATTGTCGTGCATCTTCTTTAACTTGTGCACTAAAAATAATCTCAGATGCTGGATTTTCATGGTTTCTTTGCTGTAATTCTTATCTTCTATAGATTCATTCAGAAAAGCAGGGATATCAAGACTACATTTCATAAAACATTGGTGATATCAGGTTTAGTTAAGCAAAATTCCATGGCATACATGCCACCAGTGCAAAATAAACAGTGGATTCCCCACACTGCAACCTTGCAAAAACTTACCTGGCACATTTCAGAAGTGACACTACTGCGCACTATATTTAGGAGAAGTTATCTTTAGAAACTACTACATAACATTGCTCCATTGCAGGGACAATATGCTAATGAAAGAATATGCACAATTGGCTTCACTATGCAGTGGGTGATTGACATGGATTTGCTAGTGTATTAAGGCAAGCAAATTCACTCTTTGATAAATAAGCCCCTGTTGTGATTTCTGGTATTACAAGAGAGACACTATGAAAAGCAGGGCTTTATATATGAATCAAAGTATTGCTGCTTTGAAGGAAATTACTCTAAAGGGATCACAAACTGCATTAATAAAAAAGAACATATTTAGTACTGCTTGGACAATTAGATAATTTACTGTAAAAATTGTTAAGATATTGCTAATGTGAAAGGTCAAATGGATTGAATGCTGTACAAATTAAATTAGCTTTTTTGAATCTGTTCACAAATGAATACTAATTAGTCTCTAACTGACTTAAATTGTATCTCTTATATACTGATAATCATATTATTGTGCTGATTAGAAATGACTGAAACCACCTGCTTAGTGTTCTTTTTATACAAGTGCTAATAAGTGGCTTGTTTTGTAAGAATCCTCATCTGTGACTTTTCTAAATAAGATATGGATTTAGCTTTGTCTTTTAACACTCTGTGATAAAATTAACTCTGCATAGTTCTAGCACAATCAGTTAAGATAACTGAAGATAATGGAGTCAATATACATGTAGTCTGGAAAAAGAGCTTCTGGTGGTTTGTGCACAAATGACAAATTTTGCCTTGCTTTTACAAAATAAGTCCTTATACATCTGCAGTTTTAGTTTTCCTTTAATCTATTTTTAAATTATATTTTGTAAAGGTTCTGCATAAAATATCCTAATAGCACTAAAATTAGATCTATAGATTGTTCTTCTGAGATCTGCAATGCAGACTCAGAAGGTTCTTCTTCTCTAAGCTTTCATTCTTTCATTTGACATTTGTATTGACACCATGCAATTCATATATATATGAATGTGATTGCCATGGAAAGCAATTTGAGGTCTTAACATGAAAGTAGTTGGACCATCTGAGTAGGAGCGAGAGTTTTAGGTTAATGTTTTGTGCAAAATTTACTAAAGTCAAAAGCTTTTCGACCTTTTCGCTCAGACGAAAAAGATGAAAAAATAGTTTCTCGACTTTAGTAAATTTTGCCAAAATTTGTCTTGCATCAAATATGGTTAATTAAGGCCTGGCTGTAACAATACCTTCACCCCATTCACCATCTTCTTGTGTTTTAAACAGACAAACTGTTTATTTTTGTTTTCTTGTTTCTTAAATTATTTGTAGTTTTCATTCCCAGAAGTGATAGCAGGGTCCTTTAATCCTTTAATCTATGTATATGTATTATAAAGATGAGGATGTCACACTGTCACAGAGGATTGATAATATGTTTATGTCTGGATCCAGAGCTCAGTTTGCCTTTTTCCATTATCCCTAAGTATCAGTATCCAGAGCAGGGGTGGGCAATTATTATTGCCATCGGGCTGCGTGAATGGCCCGGATAGCTTCAGAGGGCCGGAGGCGTGTCTAGCGTGCGGTTGGCCATGCCCCCCCATTGTTGTGTCTCGCAGACGGGCGCACAATCGTCCCTGTAATGGCAGCGCCCACAACTCCCCTCCCACACTCTGCTTCCCCCACAACCCCTCTCCCACACTCTGCTTCCCTCACAATCCCCCTCCCACACTCTGCTTCCCTCACAACCCCCCCTCCCACACTCTGCTTTCCCCACACAACTCCTCCCACACTCTGCTGCCCCCTCCTTCCTAGTCCCTACCTTGTGAAGGAGGGGGGGCGCTACATTAATACTTACCCCCCATTCTCCTTCTTCTCCCTCCTTAGTCGTCTCCCTACCTGCAGCTCCTTGGGCTGGTAGTCTCAGCTGTAGCGCTTAGCGCTAAATTGTCCCTCCTCCCTCCTTCTCCTGTAACTTTCTGTCAGCGGCAGGAAGATGACAACTTCCTGCCGCTGACAGGAAGTTATAGGAGGAGGAGGGATGCTAGCGCTAAAGCAGAGACAAGCCGGCTCAAGGAATAAGCAGGTAGGGAGAGGGGTGATCCCGGGCGGGCCGGTCAGAGACAGGAGGCGGGCCGGATGCGGCCCGCGGGCTGCTCCTTGCCCAGGTCTGATCCAGAGTCTTGTCTTTGTTCACTATCCCTAAGGCTAGTTAAATGATTAACACCTCCCCCTCGTTTATCCCAGAACTTCCAGTAAGTGGATGTTATCTCTGAGCTAAAGACCTGAACTATTGTCTTCCTGATATGTTTACCTGTGTTCCGAGTTCGTGTCAAAGCTGCTGTGCTATCTGATCCTTCCATCCTGCCGTGAACTGTGACTTCCAATCTGGCAGCTCTTTCACTGCATTTCCTGGGGATTCACAGCCTTGCCTGTCAGCTGCATTTACAGTCCAAGTTATTCACAATCACAGCCTTGCCTGTCAGCAGCTTTTTCAGTCGAAGTTACCCAGAACTTTCAGTAAGCAGATGGTTCCTCTACAGCTTGCACCTTCAGCTTCTGTCATGTTCAGCACCGGCCAGTTTGCAGCATCTGCCCTGTTTCTTTTCCTGAGCTGCTACTAATGGTGCTGTGTGTTTTAGTTCAGCTTGTGCCCAGGATTGCTGTAAATGGCTGTTTGTTATGCTGCACGCCTATGCTTAATACGTTATAGTTCTGCTGTTCCTGGTTATCCTGTGTCCTGAGTTTGCACCTGTACCTGTGTCCTGGTTATCCTGTATCCTGTACCTGTCTGTACCTGCACTTGCCTGTTCACTTGTCATGTTTCTGCTTTATTTTGGATTTCATTAAAGAGTCATGTTCTTTGGATAAAACCTTTTGTGTTTCCTGCATTGGTACTCATGCAAAGAACTCAAAGTCAGAATTACAGTTTACTGAATCCAGCACAGTAACCATTTGTTCCTAGCCAAGATATTCAGTGGTTTCTCATCTGTGATCCTTGCCTGTTTCCAAACACTTGCCAAGGTCTCCTTCTGAACTTAGTATTTGCTCCTGCTCCTGACAGAATAAACGAGCAGTTTATTCCTGCTCCTGACAGAATAAATGAGCCGTTTATTCCTATTCCTGATAGTTTAAATGTCTTTGAGAAAAAATGGCACACATAAGGATCATACCACCTAGACATATAAAAACCCTTAAGAGGCAGAAGCTGATATTTTAGTTACATTTTCAAGCTATATAAGTAAGATTTGCACTGTAACTAAATATGTAGCACTGGCACCAAGAATAAGAACTTCTTCATATCCAATAACGGTAGCCTTCTGAGTGCATTGATATGGTGAATACACATCCCTGGTGTCACTTTAACTTTTTCTAGAAAAAGCCTAATAAGCTGTATGGGTGGATTGGGACTTGGAATGCAACTGAAATACTCTGCTAAATTGTGGTTTATCCAAATAATTTATTAAAAAACTATTTTTGGCATTGCACTCACTTTACTTAATCATCCAATGATGTTCGCAGTTAAATAGTTTTATGTTATTATTGGTAAGAGAGATTTCAGAATTTCTACGGCTGTCAGCATTCAAAATCAAGTCCAGCCTCCTCCAAATGTCCATCCATTGAAGCAACAGAACACCAGTTTTAATTTAGTTAACTACCGGTGCTGTGCAGTGAACAATGACAATTCTCATTTTATAGCCTAAAGATCTTTGTTTAAATGTAATTACAGTTAACCTCTTTTTAGTGAATGAAGGAATCTCTGTTATACATGTCTGCCTGCAGCCTGAAACATGACCCAACAAATTGATATTTTGAAAGTAATATCACATCAATCATGTTTTGTATGTTGGGGGCCTGCATGTAGAAAATCATGAAACCATGAAATGGTTTCAGCCGCATTAGTCCAATATGCACTGCTCTGACCTGACTAAGAGGGAAGATCTCTCAAAAGCTTGTCTTAAACAATAAACTTTTAGTCCAAATAAAGTATCATATAATACTGCAGTACTCATCTTTCTAATTTAGTCAAAGTAAGAGAATTACTCTGGTAAATCTCCAGTAATGGATGGGGAATGTACAAGCGCAAACTGTGGAATTTTTTTAATAAACATCCAGACAAATAAAACAGAAATTTAATAATTGTTTAATTGGGTTTGTAGAAAATTATATGTTTTACTGTGGCCCAACTCCTCTAGGGCCACAACATTATTGTCCATCTCCAGCTATCTCCTACAGATATTTGCCCTCATTTCAAAAAACTCAGTGCTTTGTCCTTGTAAATCACTTTAGGATACAATGATGATAATGATGACAATCAATGCCTAATATTTTTATGGATAACCTAAAATGTATAAATTATTTCCACCTTAATAATCTGAGTTGGAAGTGGCACAAATATGAACCAGGATGTTCCTAAAAGTATACTGTCCACTCTTTCTGCAGTATGATAAACCGTAGCACCAGAAGCTAACACACTTGGCTATCATATTAAGGGAAATATTTATCAAAAAGTGAAATTGCCTCCCAAAGTGAATTTTGCCACAATACATGACAAATAGCCCATGAGAATCATTGAACCCTCAGCTTCTCTTGAAATGGCATGCAAGATATCCATTTAAAGCTTTAAATATTGTTGGCACAAGGAATTAAAAAAAAAACTTTTCTTCATTCATTGAAAGTTGAAGTCAATAACAAGGTAACATGGTAACATTCAGTCCCATAAAGAAACTACTGTTTTAAATTGCATATGTACTGTTACAGAAAGGTGTTCCACGTATTGCACTCTATTTTTGATTTTGAATCTACTGTTAACACATCAAAGATATCTTGATAAATTAATGGGCGAAATGTATTAAATATAAAAAGGACAAAATTGGCCTTATTTGAGTTTATCCCTTTAGATCTCGGCTGTTTGATCTGTAAATATCAATCAATATTTTTCTATCTTTTTTTATTGAACAAAACTTTTTTTTGATACTATGCTACATTTATTTGTGATCGATATGGGTTTTTATCGGATAGGTGTATAACATTTACAAGAAAACAAAAAACTTCAAAATGGAGATGACAGGCAAAGTTTTCCATTTTGATATTGGGAACTGCTTCAATCACATCACAAGATGTATCTCTCTCATAATGTTATGAATAATGTAAGACCCATTGTATTTTACTAAAGAGCTGGCTGAAATTGTATACTTTTCTCTCTCCAGTCAGCCATTAAGGTTATTACCACAAATGAACTATTGATCAAAATGGGCAACCTGGAATTCTTAAGATAATATATTTACATATATTTTTGCAGTATTTCAATTACTTTAAAAGTAGTTAATATTGTTGTTGTTAAAGGACCAGTAACACTAGAAAAAAATTGGCATGACAACTATTCCTACATAATACTGGAAAAAAGTATTATTTTTGAAGTTGAATTCCCAATTTTTATTGGTTTGTGTTGTCTGCCTCTCTGCTCTCTTCCAGCCAAACTGGACTTTCTGTGACACTTCATATAAATGTATTATTTAAAGTTTCATAGGAGACAGCAGGACCAGGTCAAGTTTGTTGTGGTGGCTCAGCAGTTAACACTGCTGCCTTGCAGCGCGAGTTGGGTTCAATTCCACCCTGGACTTCATCTGCAAGGAGTTTGTGTGAATCTAAAGAGAAATTCTGATATATACAGTGTTGGACTGAGGAATCTCTGGTCTAACAGAGAAGCTGATTGCAAAGGACCACAGTCTACTCGCAAAAGCTGTCATATACACCAGAGCTGTTATAGTACACCAGGCTTTGGGATCCATTGCAGGATCCTCCAGTGGGCCAGTCCAACTCTGGATATATAGGGGTCATTCACTAAACTCTGAATTGATGTGTATAGGTGTAAATTCACTAGATAAAGACAATCGCAATAGGCTGCTACTGTCACAATCGCGCCTTTATAATGAGAATATTATTACAGTCACGAATTTATTATGGGAAAATTTTTGCAATATTAACTATAAAAAATTGTTGCGACTTTGCAATGGGGAAATTGTAGCAGATTTACTATGGGAATCCACTGTTTGCAAATTCGACATTCGAATTCACACCTTTGTGAATAACCCCCATAGATGTAACTGTGCTGCTTTTGTTATTTCACAATATGAGATAGTATTAATGTGGCAGAATTCAAACACTATGAATCAAGGTGATATGACAGTAATACAGTATGCAGTCTTAAGGAGGAAACACTATTAAAACATGTGTGGATGCGTATGTATGAATTTCATGTGTTAAAATGAAAAAAAAATCAACTTTAAATAATTTGACAAAATTAAACCTATTACATTTATACTTTATAATTTATAATTAAAAAATATATATACACACATACAAAACTGTGAATGACATATACATTAAAACAAAAATCCTCAGATAATAATAATAATAGCACTCTATAGACCTACAGTATTTCTAGACAATTATAAACAAATAGGCGCAATAGATATTTCAATTAAACTCTTAGTTTAATCTGGGCCCAAGATTTAAGAATTGGAATAACCACTTGTAACAGAAGCCATTGCTATATAAGAACTTCTTAGAAAGGAAATTATAGATCTCTCTGCCTGATTATGTAACATCCTGTCACTGAATATTAGCTGTACATTATATGTGGCACATTTAGGGTTTTAAACTCTCCATATTCTTAATGTAATTTAGTTAAATCACTAACTGGATGAAGGGGAAAAATCATTTTGTGTAAAATAGATTAAAAGGGGTATAAATCCAAGACATGGAGGTAAAATGCTATTTATAAAGTGCTAATATGAGCTCATCTTCATTATGATGGAAAGTTTTTGGTATTATTACTTAAGGGACATTATGGAAGAGTAGAGGTTCTAGAGAAGAGATAAATCAGCCAACAGAAATGACATTCACAGGTTCCTTGAAGGTCACCATGATTTCTAGCCTTGATTGTATCAACCCTCTACAAAAAATTGCGACAAAATAGTTTTATTTTAAAAAGTGTTTTTCAAACAAAAGAAAACACAGGACATCCGTCTAGATGTTGACTGTAGTTTCAGCTTTTGTAGTGGAAAATTAGTGTGCTATATTTTTCTCCCCATTGAATTAACTCATTCTCTTTCCATTTGTTCAAAATAGGTTATATTTAAGATCAAACATGCATAAGGTGTGCTTTCAAAATCAAATCACATAAGTTTTTTTTTTCCTCTTTAAAAATATTTCTGGTACAAAACTACATTAAAATGTTCATCTTTCAAGGGATGCAAAATATATGATCTAGATCAGATTGCTGAAACCATGCACAAATATTTGCTCATTTTTAAGTTTCCAACAACACTGGGACAGACCTTGTTTAAACTAAATTCTATGTCACATATGCAAAAATGCAATGTCCAGACATGCAAATTATTATACATATAATATTAATATGCTCAAAAGAAAAATAGGAACAAATGACTGGATGTGGGTGGTGCAAACCCATTATTCTCTATAGAGATGGTTCTATAAATTTTTCTAAGTACCTGTCAAAAAAATCATCGATATCAATCAAAAAGGAGCTCCACTGAAAAAAATGTAAAATGTAGCAATATTAGCGTATCTATATTTATCAATATCAATAATTTTTTTTTTGCACTACATAAATTGAAGAAAATCAAATAGAAAATAACAGTGATAGCACCTTGAAAAATAGCAAAACGTATAGTGACAAAAAGTTTGAGATGACCTTTATAAATGCTCCCTACAGAATTCATATTCTGTAAAATATAAACATTTCATGCATCAGAGTAGAATTTAATACCTTCAGCATCTTATTTGCAAAATCCTACATACAACAGATAATTCACTAGCTTTGTAAGAACATTAAGTATCACCGGCTCTGAATTATAATTAGAAGTGATAAGTTCTTTGTAAATATTTACTACATACATTTTAAAAAACTCTACATTTTCAGAATAAGACTTGGGCAAATTATATGAAAAAAATATTACTGGCTTAAATTCAGTAGATGCAAAAGAACTCATATAATTTAATGGGCCATTTCATGTTGTTAACTGCAGTTTCGCTAGTTGTAGGGAAAAATCACTACCCTATATTATTTCTTATCATACATACAAATGTGTAATTTTCCCCTCCCCTGTCTGTTCAGAATATGTAACATAATAAATATATATGCTTGATTTTAAATATATCTGAAAACATATTCACCACAATAAAATGGCACTTATTAAGGAAATAATCTATTCTGGTATTTTAATGTACATTATTTAGTGTAGCAGTGTTTTAGTAGCAACTTTAACTTTTACAGCATAAATGTCAAAGACGTGTTTTTACAGATTGCTTGCTACCCATGATATCATTTCGTGTAATACAATGTGAACCCTTATATCTAGACAACATACTACTATCCACAAGAGTAAAAAGCATCAACAGCTTTGCAGATCTAGTTCTTTATGAAAAAGAGGTTAAAAAGCTTGCAAAACTCATAACCACTGTAACCCAGGATTTCAAAGCACAAGATCTTACACTGATAAGATAGATATATGTCAGTGCTATGTATCTCGGTGAGAAGTATTTTTAAAGGTTGCGGAATAATTGTCAGACTAAATAAGTCATAGCAACTACAACTGTTGTTTTTATATATGTACAAAAGCTTTCACCAAATATAATATGTGCTCCTGGGAAAAGGTTCATTTTTGGAATTATGTCCAGCAAATAGCCTCATCAGGAAATATACCCTTCCAGTTGAGATGTGCTGTTAACTCTTTATAAGTCACAGCACTTTTTTTCTGATCCAAAACGTTGTATAACTGTGGACTCTTTTATAGAACGCAAATACAGGAGAGGATGCAAAAAAGATTAGGAAATAATTTCGATAAAACACTGCAAAATATATTTTCATATATATATTTCAAGGAGCACTAAAATATGTCTTTGAGAAATGTGCATTCTCCGTATGCAACTGATTTGTTTTATTTATTTTGCACATTTATATAGTGCTGAGATGTTCCACACGACTTTACAGATATAAATCATTCACTTCAGTCCCTGTTCCAGTGGAGCTTACAATCTAGTTTTCCTGTACAATCACACACACAGAAAGACAGACTCATTATAGAGCCAAAGTAGTTGGGCTTCAATTAACCTGTAAATGTGTCATAGAGAACAATGTAATGAAGTGGGATTGCCTATGATGGACATGAATTGGCCATCTCAACAGCATCAAACACATTAACGGTCATAGTGACCTTAATAGCCCCAGACTCCTTATTTTAAATTCGTTTGATAACCTAAAAACAATTTTAAATCATAGAACAAAGGAGAGAGCCATTTAAATTGCTGAAGTGGCACTAGATTGCCACAAAATGTAATATTCCCACATTCATCTGATAGTTCAGCCATGAATGATATTAAAACTGTTCATACATTGCAGTCATGATCTAAGTCAAAGTCATATATTTTCATTGGCGATATAACTAGTTAACATATAGTTGATGTTGATGCTATTGATATCAGAACCCTCTAGACTGCTTAGACTTGCCCAGGCTTGTTTCTGATCAACAATTACAAGACCTCCAATCACACTCAAATATATTTTTTATCAAACATGATTGGTCTTGTCCTCCTGTATATTACTGGACACAGTTCAGTTCAGAGGGTCTGGAATATCTAACTTGGTATTTTTAATTACCAATCAGATTTAGGGCAAAATTTATCAAATGCAGAATTTTTACCGCACAATCGGATTTCCGATCGCATGATCGGAATTTCGATCGATTCCCATCGCACAATCGGAATTTCAAACGATTTCCAATCGCACGATTGGAATTTCGATCGATTTCCGATCGTGCGATCGGAATTTAACTTCAGGCGATCGTTTTGCCTTTAATAAATTTCGCACTTCTCAGAGTCTGCCTAGCAACGCAAACAACTCCATCCTATACATTAGGAGTAAAGTGTTGTTTTGCTGTTATTAGTATAACCTTGAAAAACAGTATAGATTTTTGTAATTATGTAAAGTAAGGTGTATCCAAACATTGTGAAAGTACCCCTACAATCAACCACATTTCTATGCTGTTAAAATAAAAACTTTGTGCAATTAGTTATGTAGCAGAAAAAATAACTAAATGAATTTTGGTTACTTAGCTTTTTGGATGCTATTCCTGTGTTGCACATCAGGAACCATTTTCATTGGTCCAGTAACAGGCAACACATCTTAATGTAGAGATCCAGGAACCAGTGATAGTGATTAAACCCACAGCCCACAGTCACCCTATAGTAACAGAGCCCCCTGTGAAGGCATTTAAACTCGCCAAATCGGGTTATGTAGCTGTCTGCTGATTTCACCCAGGATGTTTATTTGTGCTCCTTACCCTTCCATAAATACTGCATCTTGCCTCTGGGCCTATGACAACTCCAAATCTCATATAGATCAAATTCCCCATCCCCCATGGGAAGTAATGCAATGAAGGAGTTAGAGAACAGATGCTTTAAAAGTGTTTAACCATGTATTCAGAATCTGGCAAATCCTCAGAGATATTACAAAAAAATTGAAATAGAATGAAATTCATAACACAGGGAATAGAGAAATATCAGCATAACTGTTCTGGAGTAATTTGGGACCAAAGAAGGCAGGCAACACAATTACCTTGGCTTTGGCTTCATAAATATTGTTCAAGGATCTGTAGGAAAAAAACAATTTAGTATCCAGTAGCTTGTGAAATGTCATCCAGGAATCTGAAATAAATTCAGACCCTTTGTCTGGAAGTATGGATCAAGAAATCCTATGTAAATGTAACATGTTTCACAAAAAGCTTTGGGTAGTACTACAAAATAAACCATGTACAAAACCCTGTAATTTAATAAAAAGATCTTATTCGTTCAATCAGACTTAGACAATGTGTGATAACATTAATAGAAAATGTATTTCAGTGTCACACTGTGACTATCAGGAACTAAAGAGCACCAGAAGACTTTCCAGGGGAGCACATTTTCTAGGTGTTAATGCACATACAGTTAGAAGATGCTATTACTCTTGAGACAGGTTTGGTCACCAGAATATAGGAAAATATTGAGGTTCCAGACCCCCTGGAAGAATAAACCTCTTAGAGGGTTTCAGGAACATTATGTAACCAAAGACTTTTATACAGGAGATATGGACAGAAATGTAGTGGGAGCTGCAATAAAAGCTTCTGTCTGACTGTATTGTAGCACCAACATTACTGTAGTGCTGTAGTAGCTGTTTTGCAGGCCCTGTCAGTTTATGTTTATTCCTAGGCCCCTTGTATATATATGTTTTGCTCATTGATTTGTTACTCATTCAATGGTACATGAATCTGAGTTTATGGGATCTAGAAGATCTGATTTTGTCAGATGCAACAAATGTGAATTGATACAACTCATTGAGATATCTTATTATGTTAACAGTAGTTTTTTTCATGGGACTCTAGTTAAATTTACTATTATTTTTTATTATTTTATACTATTATTATTTATTATTACTATTAGTTATATGTGCTAGAGTGCTGCAAAATTCTAATTATAAAAAAAGTTAAGTTAAATAATCAGCTGAGTTACATGAGAATGGAATTCTAATTTCTTTTTTTTTTCATTTACTTAATAATTTTCATTGGCAGAAAAGGTTTGACATAATACTGTTTTGTTAATTCTGATTGAACATATTAAAGGACATCTACACTATTTTTTTAGACAGAACATTAGGTTTAAATGCAACCTGTTATATGAAATCAAAAAGACTATTCTATTTAACTGTTGTGTTAAAGAACATTCACTGAAAATAAGTTAAATTGCTTGAGGTGTAAAGTAGGTTCCCCCAGGCTTTCCATGTAACTAGAACTTAAAAAGACATCTCAGCTAGAAATTTAGAACATATTGTCTACTTCTTTTAAGTCAGTGAGTAAAAACAACTTCTGGTGAAATGAAAACATGTATACTGCATTCAAAAAATATAATATTCTTAATAATATGCTGAAGTTTGAAATCTGTTTACAAGTTAGGATAGAGTAGTCATGTTAGTCCACACATGTAAAAAATAATGAGTATTGAAATACTTGGTCGATACCTTTTTTTTATTGGACTAACAGTCATTTTAAATAGACAAGCTTTCAAGAGGTCCATTATCTGTTTATCTTCATGAGTATTATTTGTGACTTAATAAAGAGAGGATGGATCTCTGGAAAGCTTGTGTATTTAAAATGACTGGTATTACAGTAAAAAAGGTATCACCAAGTATTGCAATACTCATTTATATATATATACATATACAGGGGTTAGATAAAAAAACACCTGTCATTTTAGTGTGGGGTGTTTCATGGCTAAATTGGACCAGCCTAGTGGTCAATCTTCATTAATTGCACATTGCACCAGTAAGAGCAGAGTGTGAAGGTTCAATTAGCAGGGTAAGAGCACAGTTTTGCTCAAAATATTGCAATGCACACAACACTATGGGTGACATACCAGAGTTTAAATGAAGACAAATTGTTGGTGCACGTCTTTCTGGTGCATCAACGACCAAGACAGCAAGTTTTTGTGATGTATCAAGAGCCACAGTATTCAGGATAATATCAGCATACCACCAAGAAAGACGATACACATCCAACAGGACTAACTGTGGATGCAAGAGGAAGCTGTCTGAAAGGGATGTTTGGCTGCTAACCTGGATTGTATCCAAAAAACATAAATCGACTGTTGCCCACATTACGGCAGAATTAAATGTGCACCTAAACTCTCCTGTTTCCACCAGAACTGTCCGTCAGGAACTCTATAGGGTCAATATACACAGCCGGGCTGCTATAGCCAAATTTTTGGTCACTCATGCCAATGCCAAACATCGGTTTCAATGGTGCAAGGAGTTGGGCTGTGGATAATGTGAAAGATGTATTGTTCTCTGATGAGTCCACCTTTACTATTTTCCCCACATCCGGTAGAGTTACGGTGTGGAGAAGCCCCAAAGAAGTGTACCATCCAGACTGTTGCATGCCCAGAGTGAAGCATGGGGGTGGATCAGTGATGGTTTGAGCTGCCATATCATGGAATTCCCTTGGCCCAATACTTGTGCTAGATGGGCGCATCACTGCCAAGGACTACTGAACCATTCTGGAGGACCATGTGCATCCAATGGTTCAGGATGACAATGCACCAATAAACACAGCAAGACTGGTGAAAGACTGGTCTTATGAATATGAAAGTGAAGTTGAACATCTCCCATTGCTTGCACAGTAACCAGATCTAAATATTATTGAACCACTTTGTGGTGCTTTGGAGGAGAGAGTCAGGAAATGTTTTCCTCCACCAGCATCACATAGTGACCTGGCCACTATCCTGCAAGAAGAAAGGCTTAAAATCCCTCTGACCACTGTGCAGGACTTGTATATGTCATTTCCAAGATGAATTGATGCTGTTTTGGCTGCAAAAGGAGGCCCTAATAAATTATTGTGGTCTAAAACCGGGTATTTCAGTTTATTGTCTAACCCCTGTATATATATATATATATATATATACAGTATATAAAGGTAGAAAACAGTGGTCGTGTTAGTCCACAGATATTCAATACTCATATATATATATATATATATATATATATATATATATATATATGCCAGTTGAATTAGAGTAGAAAACTCTCTGGTCTATATTTATAAATGTTGATTTTAATTAAATTTTCTACTAATGATTCTACTAATAGGAACAATGTATGCCTATTGTGGTATTTCACATTTTGCAGTAGGTATTTAGATGATATGTTATTGGGCTTTGCAACCCTAATGTGCTGTATATTACATAGATTGTTAGATTATGAACACATTTGCAACACTGGACACAGCAATGTCTAATGAAAAGCACATGATAATCTTCATCAAACTTTTTTCTTCCATATTCCCTCTTATAATACAGATCTTTAGAATTTCCATGTTGAAGACATCCTGGGTACTATGGACTCTCATATGGCATTCCGATAAACTTTAGCAAATGCACAAAGCATAAGGAAGACAGAATGAATGACTACATCTTCACTTTTCTTTTTGAACTGACAGCCCTTTTGTTGCGTTATGAATTAATAGTAGAAGAATTCTTAGTTATGGCTTGGCAAGGCATCAGGCACATTCACAAGAAAATGAAAATCATTATTTTTATTAAAATTTGCTGTACCCAACAGTTCAATAACATCATTATACGATTTTTTTTTTCCCTTTTGCTTGTGTTATCTGCCATTCTTTGATATAGTTCTGAGAGGCAAAGGTGTAACAGTCAGCAAAATAAAATAAAAAAACTAAAAGCAAGAAACTGACACTTTTTATGTATAGCTAGAAAACACTAACTATGAAAGCTGTCACAAGTTTTTAAGAAAGCCTTTAGGGTTTCAAAAGATTACAAATGTAGATTTATCATTTCCATTTGACAAACAGTGTATTTCTGCTAAGCCTATGATTTTGCAAGCTAAGTTTTTCTAGTTTGTTAGCAAGCTATGTTTTGCTATAGCAAATTGCCAGATGCATACTTAGCCGCATGCCAAGCACATTCAAGTATAAATGAACATTGCTTGAAACTCCAAAATATATGAAACAATCACAATTTTTAGTTACAGCAGAAAGAAGCATTTGGGTCATATGAGGATTATTAGGGGTTTGGACAAGATGGAAGACTAATTCAAATTAAGGAAAAAGAATAAAAGGATGTTTAATGGATCTAAAAATGAATCAGTTGTGACACTTTATTAAGTACTGTGACAAGGATGGGTCACTGTCATTGTCTTTTCAGTGGACGGTGGCACACTTCAAAAATGTAAACACAGTTCAGCCATTTCAGATACAACTAGCTCTCGGCTAGATTCATTTAGCAAAATGTAGGTGAATATAAACAACACAAAAAAGGAAAAAGCAAAAGTTCTAGGCTACTTTACACATACAGTAAAACTCTCCCATAGTTCCAGAGAAACAAATTCCCATCAGTGATTTGCAAACAAAGAAATGCTTTTAGCCAAACAGAGAGTGACAGTTCTTACAAAAAATCAATAATATCCCAAGGCTGAGAGAGAGACACAGATACTCACACCTTTTTACATTCCCCCAGCAGAGATCCCAGCTGCAGCCTAACAAATTAACTAAATTAGTTTCGAAAGGCCAGAAAACCCGGAAACACCTTAGGAATGGAGGAACCACCCACACTCCTCCATTCACTCCAGGGACCCTGTATACCAGCTTTTAATTATGCTGGATGTTTAGGGAAAATACCTGTTCCTAGTCAAATCTAAACCTTCTTTGGAGTTCAACACACATAGGTGAGAAATATAGACACCTTCCACCTGCAGACCACTATTTCTCTCACAGTACCAAGTTACAGTCTGCCCTAGAATGACCAAATCTAGAACTTTCCATACATCATCTTTACCACAGGCATTAATGTGTGTATGTATATTTTTATATCATGACTAGGTTATGGAGCGCTGTACAATTCAGCAATAGAATTATACTACAGACATTTGAAAAGTACTTAACATTGTTGAAGAACAGTTAAACAACTGCTTCATGCTTAGCAACATAAGAGCTCTCATTCTGCAGTCATTTTGTATGTGGACGGGCTATATTTCTGATACTAACAGATAATGGAGCAATATACCTGAATTGTCATTAGAAACGGCAATGTTATAATTTTGTAACATTTTGGTTGCCTGTATTGTCACATTGAATAGTAGCATACATTACGAACAGTTGTTTTTACTTTTTAATGGCAAACAGTTCCTAGATCATGCTTTAGTTGCAACATTTTTTTATGCTTTTTGAGTAAACTTCACCAGATTATTAAGAATTAATGATGTATTCATTACCAATATCCACCCCAAAGAAAATGCAGGTGAAGCACTTTCATGTAAAACTGTATTTCTACAGAATTAACAGAAGACAATCTACATAGAACAACCTTCAGGATTCAAAGGTAAACAATGACTGCACTTGGTATGCAAACTTCAAAAGACTATATATAACCTAAAGCAGGTTGCTAGAGCAAGGAATGAAAAAATAAATGAGGTTCTTTCATAAAAGGACTTTCAGAGGAGTAAGGCAGACCCTGTTTGTACACAAAAAAAAAAAAATGGAAAGCAGATGGAAAAAAGGATGCCCCCTTGTTATACTTACAGTTCTTGTTGTAAATAGATTGTGGGAGAGATCTCTGTACTGACCCCTAATATATTTATACATAGTGATAAACCAGTAAAATCTCCTATGGAAAACAACTACTTCAAGGTGATAAACAACCGAGATATGCTACCAAATAATGGTTAGTACAGGAAGGTGCATTACCACTATTGCAAGTCCTGGCACTGCAGAAGATGTAAGAATTCTACATAGAAAGGTTTTAATGCCAAGTAAGATGGACTGAAATACTGTATATGTGGATGTTTAATGAGCCAGAAACAACAGTTACAGAAAGTACACCAATGCTAGTCTTCTATTCAGTGGTACTGTCAGTTGGAATAACACTTTAATCTACCATAGCAGATGTAGCAGCAGCACATGCAAGTGAAGAAGTTATTTGACCAAGACAACTATTAGCAGACTTTGGTAAACGACAGATGGAATCAACAAAGAGTTTTGAAGACAATCAAGAATATCTTGTAACTGCACAAATGAAGAGAGTTAGCTCAAGAACCAAACACACTGATGTGAAGTTCCACTTTTTGAAAAATCTTCAAGAACAAGGACTTCTTGAGTTAAAGAACTGCCAAACTGAGGATATGACTACAGATATTTTTACAGTCCTAGGCTGCAGACATGAGGCCAGTGAAGAAGCTGGGCCAAATAGGCTAAGCCTTAACTGTTGAGAAGAGGTGTTGGAATACGAGCAGAAGTTGTTATTATGCATATTGTATATTAAGTTATTACATTAGAGGCACAATATTAAAAGAATAGTAACACCAAAAAAAAAATATATTCTCAGATGCATTAATAGTTAATATATATTAAATCTGTGCTTTCAAAAATTCTAAATTGTTTCTAACTAGTAAAATGTTTAGCTTTTTTTTTTTGGTGCTATTAGCCCTTTAATAGGACAGTAGATGGGACTGTGTGCTGTTACTATATACTATTGTGCAGTTCCTCTGCTCTGTGTTTACTTTTTTCCTGTTCTCTGTTGTTAATCCTCCCTGTTGTTATAATGAGATCTGCTGTCTCCATGTTCCAATAAACCAGTTCATTCTCCTACAAAGTCCAAGTGCAAACGACACTGCTACATGCTATGAAAACTCTGCAAACTCTGAAAATACTGAATTCTTGTGTACAGAGCATCTAACATGGCAACATATACTTTGCTGCAGCTATTTTCTATCAATAGCAACTGACAGCCAGTAACCAGTTGAATTTTGCATGGCAAGATAAGTATACAAATAAGTATATAAATTGCCCTACCCCCATGGCAACCTAAAAAGCTGAAACACAACTCATAGGTAAAATTTAAAGATCTTTAGAATAACATTATAGATAGACCTCAAAGGTGTCAGTATTACTTTAAACTCTAATATTCCATACTTTCTATATTTTTTCTACCTTTGATTACCTTAATTTGAGGAGCCCCTCTTTATAAATTCTTTCAACATGTCATTGCACATAACAACCATATGTAGGAACCTCTAATGGATCACTTTGTATACATGGGTGCATCAGTGGTTGAAATAGTATGACAAGCAAACACTGGCTGTATCTTTGACATATAAATATGTATTGAATCTTGGCTGAGTGGATGACTGGATGTACTTATGGATTTGTTTATAAGTTTCAAAGTAGTATATAACCCCTCCTCCTTCAGTAAACAAACACATTGTCAATGCACCTACAATGGATTAATCAATAAAAAGATTACATTTATGTCTATCCTCTATTGAATGCATACATGCTTTTGAGTATGGAGGGGAAGTGATGGATTCTAAAGTTTACCCTTAATTTGTACACATGTAAAATGTAACACCTTAAAATGTAAGAGTTCTATGAAGCGATCAAAAGAAGTTGCCTACTTAAAGTACACTATACCCTTTAGAAGAGGCAAGGATGTGTAGAGTATGAACATTCATTATGAACTTAATGACTATGAGTTGCACCTACTTTACAAAGACAAATGACCAGCACCAAAACATCTGCTAAGCTGAAATCAGCAACAACCCAGCGTTAAATTTAAAAAAATCAAAATGAAAGTGTCCAACCACCATAAATATAAAATGATTTACCTAAATGTATGTGCAGTTGTATTTAAAATGCCATACCCTGTGCCAGGGTGAGGGGCATATGCAGTGCTTTTTTTGTAAAAAAAAATACTTGCCAGTACACATTTCGATAGTATCGACTCTAATCAGCATGATTTCCTAGTTAATCAGTGCTCCTTGATGATTCGATAATTTCTGGAAGTAATTGTCATCGAGTGTTTCCATGTCAGCTTTCACTGCATTTGGGAGATAGAGTTGCTGGGAGGCTCTCGCCTTTATCAGTTGAGCCGCTGCTGCTTCTTGGA
>WMED01005286.1:295-10531 GCA_019650415.1 Pipa parva
GTAAAGATTATTCCCTGACACTGGAAGCTAATGCTCCTAGCCGGGGTAAAAATTATTCCCTGACACTGGAAGCTAATGCTCCTAGCCGGAGTAAAAATTATTCCCAGACACCAACTTTTCTAATACTCATAGCCAGAGTACAAATGAACCATCTCTAGCTAAACCCCAAGCTCTCATCACTGCTGTGAAGTAGCAGTAACAAAGTATCCTAACCCTCAGTGGCAGATTATAACAGGGTGGCCAACCGGGGTTCCAGGCTCCTGGGGGCCCATGCCAACAGCCTCTCTTATTCTTTCTGTAGAGCAACTTGAAGCGATATCTTGACTCAGCTCTATTTAACACTGCTGTATCACACCACCACACCACTGACCTTGTTATATATAAATATAGCTATATATATATATATATATATACAGTATATATATATGTGAACTTATAGAAGGAACAGCACTCACGTAGTAAAAATATGATATTCAGATTAAACAAAGGCAATGTTTATATATATATATATATATATATATATATATATATATATATATATATTTAAATGATATATAGACCAGCACCACCTTTCAGTGAAAAAACTCCTTTAGATTTATTCAGACATGTATACCACGCCTGCTAATGGATGGGGAAAACAGATAAACAGCTGTCTAGCAGATCTCAAGACTGGTACAAGCCCATTATAGCCACTGGTGAATCTTCCAAAGCCATGTGCCCCGTGGTAATTAAAGGGGTAGGTAGCATTTTAAGTGGAAAAGAACCTGAAGCAGAGAGCCAAGGTCAGAGGAAGAGTGCCTGAGACAGATCTCACACAGATAAAGTGTACCCAAGGTAAATTATATTGGAATTAAAAGGGAAGAGAACCTGAGAGTAGAGGCCTTACTATGAAAAAGTACATGGGACAAGTTCTTAAAGAGGCATATCATTCAAATCAGTATCCAAATTTGGCTGACATTTAAGTTGACAGATAAAAGTGTGAGTATCCTGATGAAAATAATTACCACGTGCCTTATGGTTGAGTGCCAGCAATTGGAAATTAAGTTTATTTCATTAAACTTAAGTCCTTGATATCCACTTTGTGTTTTACGGTACTGCACCATGCACCAACACTGGTACCTCAGATGTGGAAATCAACCCTTCAGCTGTTAAGCAAGCCCTCTTGTCTATAACTATTCTACACCTGAACTGAGAAGTAACGCTAGAAAGGCAGGAAAGGCTGAACTTTAAAACAATGTTACAATGACATCAACTTAATAGGTGATGTGAACAACTTGATGAACAAATACAAAGCTGTATTTTTGTATTTCCGAACATTTGTCGCAGCTGTCTGCTGCCACCATCATCATCAAGACTGAACTGCAAAATGTCATGAACATTGAAGGACAATATCCCTCAAACCCTGTAATCACTATTAAACTAATGTAAAAAAAAATCTGTTCTCTTGATCACATTTAAAACTTTAATAAAAATGTTAAAAATACAAAAATTACTACCTTTGATTGCTTCCTTTTTTTTTCTTTTAGGTGGATTAAAGTGACCTCTTTTTCTCATTTTACCTAAAACCAAGCAACATTTGTTTGCTCATAACCACAAGTTACCTATTTTAGCAAAGAATGGGGGAGAAATAGAAATCTAAGCCATGGATCCTATAACATTAATACATACATACAGCTAGAATTTAACAATATAAAAAAATGTGCATTTGTCACTGATCATTCTAAAATAATGGTATAATGGATGACATTTTTTAAATTATCCTCACAAAGGTGAGTAGTGCCACAGTGTAACACTGGAATATATTAATAACAATGCATGTCCTAGAGATTTTTCTATATAAATTCCACAGTTTACAGGATTCTAAAGTAGAATAGGACAATATCAAGGGTCATGCATTATTTCCAAAACTGAGACCAATTCGTTTGGTTTGTTTAACAAATCTGTAAAGTATAAATTTTCAGAGAAAAGAAGCCAAATGCATTTCATTGTCGCCAATGTTTGCCAAAAGAGCGGTATTCAATGTTCCCTCTAAGGTACACAAACTAGCAGTAAAATCTAATGCCTTATTCATAAGGCTTAGGATACCAGCCCTGTGTTCTAGACCTATAACAGTGAAAGTACATGCCTCCAAAGCTGTCTTCGCATCTTGATATAATTAAAATCTCAGGCAGGCATCTCCCTTGGGCCAGGGGTCCTACACATGCTCAGTTTATAAGACAAAAACTAAAGGACTGATACAAGAGAAGCTTAATAAAAAGACCAGCTGCATATGTGAAATAAATCTAAGTTTAAAACAGCTAAGTATCAGGTATTGTATTTTTAAAGGAGAAATCCTTGACAACAGTTTATGGTTTACACTTTACAAGCATTCAAACATCAGACACGCTGACTAATTTAATGCATGGTTGCACACAACCATGCAATACACATCTGTACCAGTTATTTATTCCTGCAACTTTTTTTTAGAGATGTTTGGCCTTAAAGGGATGGCGTTACATCATCATTCCTTTATCACTGCAAAACTATAAATCCTAAGGCAGAAATTGAATATAGTGACCACTAGGGTTTCAAAGTGAGGCACTCAATACCGTAGCATTACAATAAGCATGTAATCTACTGTTCCAGGTTCTGTTTGAAAAAATGTTCTTTCTAAAAGGAGCAGTGTGTTGATGTTGTTGCGTTTTAAAGGAATTAAGGGGAACCTTAAAAGTAAGTAAAAGTGACAAGACTGATGCAACTTTTTTTGTACTCCCTTATGGTCTAAGCCAGCGTTTTATTTTTCCGTGGCCCGGTTATTTTTGTGCTTATCCTTCGTGACCCACTTAGTAATGGACTTCGCGCACGGCACCGCTCATGAATATTCATGAGGTGGCTACTTCATGATGCAACACGCATTGTACACCTTAAAACTAGTAAGGCTTTTGCTTTCGTGGCCCGGTACTGGGTCGCGACCCACTATTTGGGAAACGCTGGTCTAAGCAATAGACATAAGGGACAGCGAGGGCAAAATTTATTAAAGTCGTAAATTTTCGATCAATCGAATTTTGAAATTTTTTGAAATTTTGAATTTTTTTGAAATTTGTAATGTTGAAATGCCAATCGATTTTACAATTTTCAAAATTTCAAAAAATTTTGACATTTTGAAAAATTTCGATCGAAAATTCGAAATTCGCCTTTAATAAATTTCGCCCTAATGTTGGCTATTAGTGGATGCTTTACTGACCTACCAGCCACATTAGACAGATGTCACTAAACAGCTATGAATTATATTATCTTTACTGAAAAGGTGGCTGCCCAGGAAGCCACTTCAATGTATAGCATTTTAAAGAAATAGTGCTATTCTGAGCTACTAGCACAACATCTGCTTAGTGGGCTAAATAAATTATTTTGATTCTTACATCAACAGAGTTCACTTGATCTCACCTTAGCACCAAATTGCTAAACTCTTTTATGTAGTGAATATATGGGGGGATACTATTATGCGGCAATAGCGCTGCTAGGGTGTTATATGCATTTATCCCGGTGATATCGATATCTGTAGAAGCAGTGGTACCGGTGGCGTCTATGGGGATGGATATAGGTATCAATATCGATGTTGATAAGTTACACTTAAAACAACTCCAGACTACAAACACACTTTAGCCCCATTGAAAGTAATGGATAACGCCACCCAGAGAGTGGCAATATATTAAGCAACAGCCAAAAAAACCAAACACTTATCTTAGTAAATAATGCAGAATAGCGTTAAATCCGGTGATATCGATATCGCCAAAAACCCATACCAGCGATACACAGAGATATCCATTGCGGTAATGCCTTTGAGTGCTTTAGTAATTGGGAGATAATATCGATATCGCCAAATCCTGCATTAACTAAATTCGATTTTGTAGGGATATCCAATTCGACTTTAGTAAATGTGCCCCATATATAAGTTATACCTTTTGATGAACCACAATTCTTCCATCCTCCTTAAACTGAAACCTCATAGTGACCTGCAATATCTTTTTTTATGACATATATTTAAAAAATTTTGACCTCATCATACTATTAGTCACTACAACTGAAATGCATTAATACTAATAAGCGCAATGGAAGATGAGACATCTTGATGCATTAAAGCCAATCAAATACTGACAAAACCCAAGTAAAACATGTTCCCAAGTGTCAAAGTTCCAGAAAACTTTTCATGTAAGTGGTAAATGCAAATCAGGTGCTTTGACAAGGTCAACATCAAAATCAGTGGGATTTTGCAATTGTAATTAGAGATGACCGAATTTTTCATAAATTCAATTCAGCTGCTTCGCCGAATTTTTCCTAAAAGTTCGATTCGGTCCGAATTAATTCGTGATGAATAAACTTAAAAAACAGCCATTTGTGGAGGCAATAGGGATGGCCTACTAGATAAAACCCATGTAGTAGGTGTCCCTGGGACCCCCAAATCACCCACAATCCCCCCCCCCCAGTATCATTCAATACAAAGCGGCTATTTAAATCATAGCCGTCAGCAGCAAGCGGCTATGATTTAAAAGCCAATTATTTCCATAGTGCTACTGCAATAGAAGCTCTATAGAAATAATTTGTTTAAAATTAAAAGTGAGCGGTTAATGATTTAAACACAATTATTTCCATAGTAGAGCTCAGACCTTGGCCCTCTTCTGTTCTCCCTTTACACTCTATCCCTGGGCAATATAATCAATTCATTTGGTCTCCAATATCACTTGTATGCCAATGATACCCAAATTTATTTATCTACTTCTGGGCTAACGCCTGAATTACAGTCTCAAATCTCAAATTGTCTTCTGGCAATCTCCTCGTGGATGGCCAAGCGCCACCTCAAGTTAAATCTTGCTAAAATGGAACTGATTATTTTCCCACCCAAACCTGGACCCATTCCTACATTCACCATTCAAGTGAATGGTGCGAATATCAACCCTGTAACCTATGTTCATTGTCTTGGAGTGACTCTTTCCTTCTCTAAACACATCTCTTCCACTGCTAAATCTTGTCAATTCTTTCTTCGCAACATTGTCAAGATCCGCCCCTTTCTCTCTTGCTCCACTGCTAATGCGCTCTTGCATGCTCTTTTCCTGTCTCGCTTAGATTACTGCAATGTTCTTCTATCTGGCCTTCCAGTTTCCTACCTCTCCCCATTCCAATCTATTCTAAACTCTGCTGCCAGAATTCTCTCTCTACAGAGAGGACGGCCCTTCTCCCAACCTCACTCTGCTCCCTGGCCTCCTGTAACTAAAAGAATCATTTACAGTGTTCTCCTTTTGACAATTAAGGCATTCCACTTTCTTGCCCCACCCTAAATTTCCTCACTTTTATGTCTGTATGTTCCTCCGCGTCCACTACGTTCCTCTAACAGCAACCAGCTTTGAATACCTCGTACTAATACTGCTCTTTCTCATCTTAAACCCTTTTCACTCTCTGCCCCTCACTTTGGAATTCTTTACCTCTTGTCTCCACCAGATATATTCCTTCTCCACATTCAAAACCAAATTGAAATCCTATCTGTCAGAGCACTAGCACTGATTCTTATCACTAATTCTATGTATAATTTTTAGGTTTAATATCTGTATATATCTATTGTATTTATCTGTTTATTCACTGTATTTATCTATATCTATTTTGATCTATTTATTTGTATTTATGGACCTATGTCTCAACACGCTCTACAGCTCTTATTGTCCTATCTGTGTATGTAAATCTTCCTCCCACTTAGATTGTAAGCTCCATGGGGCAGGGACCTCCAACCTCTTGGGCGAAATTTATTAAACGCGGTATTTACCGTACGCTCGGTATTTACTATCGCCTAAGTCGAGTGGGTTTGCCATCGCGCAATGGTAAATCATGCGGATTTACCATCGGCGATGGTTAATACCGAGCGTGCGGTAAATACCGCGTTTAATAAATTTCGCCCCTTGTGTCAATCACAACCTAGCACTTAATTTGATGTATCCTTGTGATATTTACTTGTATTGTTTAATGCACTTTTCCCTTGTCTGTATTGTACTTGTATCGCTGAATTGTACAGCGCTGCGTAAATAAAAGTATACATGCATACAAGTGTGCGGCTAATCACAACTATAAAGTACTAAAGCAGTAAAACATTTTATAAGTTAAATTACATTTATTATTTCTACATCAAATATAAATGTAAAAAAAAATTACCTTCACATAGTTTTTGCTTCATGATTTCCCGTATTTTTGATATTGCAATGTAATCTTCAACATAGAACACGTAAGTCGAAGAAGGTTTGTTGGCTATTGCTCTGAGTTCACTTTCTTCTATTTCTGAGCCCACACCAATGGCAAACAATGTAATTTTATTCCTTCTTGCTTCTTCTGCTACATCTTTAACTTCATCTTGAGATTTCCCATCAGTTAGAACGACTGCAATTTTGGTTAAAGGTCGTAGAGAACTAGCAAAGAGATTGTCAATAGCAAATCGAATAGCATTTCCAGTTTGTGTATTTCCTCCCAAATATTCAATAGATTGCATTCTTCTACTGAGGTCGTCACTAGATGCATAGCTCCCAAGTGGAATTTCAAGGAGAGGATAGTCACTGTATTGAACTACTCCAACTTGGGTAAATTTTGGTCCTATATCAAAGTTGCTAGTTATATTAACAACCCATTTTTTAAGAATTTCAAAATTTTCTGGTCCCACACTCCATGAACCATCGAGTATGAAAACCAAATCATTTGGAGCTGTTCTGCAACCTAAAAAAACAATAAAAGAAAAAACAATGTTATTCAGCTTTTGCTTAAGATAAGAAAGTTAAGGGCATGTAAATATTTGGTGCTCTTATGAAATAATATGTGAAAGAACAGCAGATATATATATTAGGCAATCTTCTAATGTTTGTTGTTTCTTAAACGAGAAAATAGGAATCTACTCATACATGTAACATAAACTGATGCCAGTTTAGGTTCCATAATTTAGAATTATACATGAATACCAGGACTCCATATGGGGCATATTTATCAAGATTTGCTAATGCAATTTTTTGATTTTGTCATTTTTGTCCATTTAATTTGGTGGTTTCGCCAACAAAATATGTTTTCTTAACTTTTATTTACATCAAAATTAAAGAACCTTGATTTTTTGCTGCAAAATTATGCAGTTTGGTGTTTTTAAGGTACAAATTACAATTTAAAATTTAATTTCTGGAAGAAACAGATGTTTATCCACTTTTGTTAATAATTATTCCCCTGGGCAAGGGCGAAATTTATTAAACTCAGAAAAGCCGTTTTCACTTTTCCAAGTTTAATAATCGGGAGAACACTCTGAAGTTTCTCGCTCTAAGTATCGCGAGATTTGCTTCGATTGATACTTACCGAGAGAAACCTTTTCTATTGAATATATCCATGGAAAGGTAGCTATACTGTATGGCTACCTTCTCCATGGATAAATTCAATAGAAAAGATTTATCACGGCAAGTATCGATTGAAGCAAATCTCGCGATACTTAACGCGAGAAACTTCAGAGTGTTCTCCCGATTAAATTCAGAAAAACCGAAATGGCTTTTCTGAGGTTAATAAATTTTGCCCCAATTGGGGTATGATGCCTCCTTATAATGTTACCATAGAACCTATTAAATAAATTACAATAAAGCTGATGATAATAATAAAAAACCTGTGCTAAAAAAGACATAAAAGACATAATTGAATGACCATGTTTGCACTGGAATTTCAGTCATGGATCAGAATTTTAGTAGAATAAAGGATTCCAATATCTTCAACAATATAAATTCCTAGAAATGCAGGATAGACTTTAAATGGAAAATATGTTAAAATAAAACACTAGTATCAGATGCCAAAATATTAAAGCCAAAGAAAAGCCTTAGCACACCCTGATTATTCTGGACGCGTCCAAGATAACGGAATATGATGCTTTTTCTAAGCGTTGCATGCAAATGTGGAATCATTATATAAAAAAAAAATTGAGGTTAAAATGGCAAACAGAAATGTAAATAAAAATTCTTACAACACCCAATTAAAACATGAGCAGAATATGTGATCTTTAGCTAAGCATGAATTAAAATTTGGGGTATCTTTAATAAAAAACACATGCACATACCATAAAGTTCAAATTATTATTGGACGACTTAAAAAAATGTAAGCATCATAATAATGAGACACACTTAGGGGAATTTATCGACAGCTGTTGATGAAATCCACTGACTGTGTTTATGTTAGTTGTTAATTTCTCAGGTGGATCATCCTAAAATCCCTGCTGGATGGTGGAAGCACTAAGCATTATGATGTTGCTCCAAATCGTTCCCACCACGCAGTATGCATTTGACCTCCTCTAGTTACTGAAAGAGTTATACATTCAGAAGTCATTTTCTATACACGTGCTTGCAAACTGTTCATCACTGTCTATTATGGAACTGTTTTGGCATGACTAACACTCTAGCATATTTCTTATGGATTACTACTTTACAAATGTAATAAAGAAAACACTTACTTGATCTTATTTCAGCATCCTCGGATTCCACACCATACCAATTCACTATTACCAGAATAATACACAGTTTACAAATTATTCCTGGCATTTATGGCCAAAATCTAAAAACCTAAGAAGGAAGGTATAAAAGAAACAAGTCAATTAAAACTAGACACATGGATATTTTTAAACCCATAGAAATAACAAAGTTTTCTCAGACAACCTACTTCTCTTCTATCAAATGTGGTTCCATTTTTATTTCTTGGTGTAAATCTTAAAAAGTCCAGGTCTCAACTTAATAACCCTTAAAGTACAGTATAAGTTTAACTCTTAGAGCTATTTGGCACAAATGACAATTCTGCTATAGTGAAAGGAAATATAAATGTGAAGTTTCAGCCTAATGACTTCCGGTTGAGATCAGTAACACTAATCAGAAACTTGCAGGTGTATATTGTAAAGTGACGCTACACGTCTACATGTTTCTCAGAATTTCTTTTAATGTAATTTCCCTTTCTGCAGTTTCTTTTATTGTCTCTTCCATGTGATTCTTCCATTGTGTTCTTCCTCAGTGTATAATAAGCACATGCTACAGGTCATAGACAAAACAACCAGCCTGTTATAGTGCAGTCTATTTAGATGTTCTAAGGGTGCTATAATTGGAAGAAACACAGGAGGAAGATGTGGCTCCACATATCACTGAAACCTTTCCTGGTGTCCCATTGGGCTGGGCTGACCCTGCATGGCTCAGCTTTCTCCACTCACTGTCTGGGGATATATTCTACCTGGATAGAGATCCCAGGGAGTGACATGTGACCAATATTTATGATGTGATGGAGTATGGAATAATAGATAGCCAGATGAGAGAACAATATGGTGACCTAAGTGAGGCTGGATTTTTACATACATCATAGATATAGTCACTGGTGTAAAATCTGTGTTCAGAACATTCTAAAATTAAAGACTTATATAATCAATGTCCCAGATATTTGTTTCAGGCAAATGAATGCAGTTAGTAAAATATTTAATCCATTTCTGATTTCTAAATCATGGTTTAGGCTTCATGCCCAGATTAAAATGTGCCATATTTACTTTTCTTCTCTTTCACCTTCAAATATTAACATACAGTCAATCAGTGTGCCAAGGAAACATTTTTTTGTTACAATGTAATGTTTACAATAGCTGAGTTAGATTTCAGATATTCTTTAACGATGGTGAAAAATAGCTATCATGCTTTAAATAAAAATAGAGCTGTTTTATTTCTTGCAGATTCTACTGGTGAAAAAAAACCATACATTTTTCTTGCACTGATATTATACATAACCTTTCCAAAATGCATACAGATATAAAATTATTTCAAATATATTCCCAGAGCGCACTGCTCTGTGTCTCTCATCACTAGTACTGGAATATGGCTGGAAGCACAAATTATCCACAGAGTGGAAACACACACTGAAATAGAAGTGGTGTTTAGGAGCTTTTAATCAACATCTTGAATTAAGGAATGAACAGTGTTTTGGGGAACTGAGCCCATCCTCCGGTCTCTACTCGTGTCTTAGTTACTTAATGTTGTATAAAAAGTTACACATCATATTAACACTTGCAAATACCAGTGCATTAATTTAATCTAAAACATTCACATATTTGATGACTGGATTTTGTGACTTTCAGCATCATAGAAGATTGTCAAGTTGGATTCAAGTCCTTCCCAGAAATTACATATGGTGAGTATTATTTTGTATTTGTACAACAACTGTACTTTTTTATGATCTTGGTCTTTCCGA
>WMED01005287.1:0-19673 GCA_019650415.1 Pipa parva
TGCCTACTCAATCATTCTGCGTCACATGAAACAACTACTGGGGAGAAATGTTTCTCACTATGGTATAGTACTGCATACAGTATGTGAAGATGTAATATGACTATAGATCCCAAGCTCCATTATTCCAGTGTTTGATGTCTTGATCTGATTAAAAACTCTACATATTTTAGTTTCCTTGAGAAATCTGGTCACCTGCTTACAATATCACAATTAATAATAAAAAGATTAAAAAGAACTGGGCCCATCATTGGATCCTTTTATTGTAGGGAATTGTATGCCTTCCAGGTCTCCTTCATGGGGGGTTTGACTATGGGACCTGCTACCTGCCATGCAGTGACTCTACCTCTGTGTTATTTGATCTCCTAAGGCTTATGAGCTGTTCTTCAGGCAAGTGCTGAACTTTGGTTTCCATCTGCAGCTAATATGTTCAGGTATGCATCTCCCCAGTACTATATAAGCATCATCACTTCCTGTTACCATTTCCCAAGCTGCTCTCGGGTCTGTTAGAACTGCTGAAGCCCGATATCATGTTGCCTTATCCAGTGTTTGACCCTTTCCTACCTAGACACTGTAGTCAACTGTTTACTAGTAATAGACTTCATTTCTGGGAACTTACTATCCAGTGAGAATACGTTGTATTTTTAATACATTTTAAATAGGTGCCGTCAACTGCATTGCTGTAATACAGTTCACCCATTTGCAGGTTTTTAAATTAGAAAATCAACGTTTCCCATATCATATATCCCAGTGATTGTTCTAACTTGTGAAACCTGAATTGAGGGTAGCCATTTCATGACCCCTGATGAGTGGCAGCTTGAAAAAATAAAAAAGATGGTGGCAGTAAGTGTTACTTTGTGAAACATAGTGGTTTTGAGAGAACCATTCTCTTCACTGAAATAATTACAAGTAGGATGTATTTCCAGGATGAATCTAATGGTATTAGGTACTTATAATTAACTATGCCATCAAGTTCTGAATCACACTTGGTCCAGATAAAAATAACATCCCTACAGACATTTACATTGCTGAACACAGCTGCAGTCAAAGCCTAGGGGAACTACTTTGGGGTAATAGGCCTGCTACTGTATGTACCCTGTAGGTATAAGGTCTTTCCTTGAGTTACTTCTTTTTCGCTTTAACACAGCACTCTGTTGCACTTTTTCCACATATTTTGATTGCATTATTCTTTTCTTTTTATATAACACTAGTAGAATTATGGCAAGGATATCGGCTTCCAAAAGCCTATTTAACTTACAGAAGCAAATTAATTATACAAAGAAGGTTACTTTATCATACTACATCATAAAGAATCTTATTTATAAAAATCGCTGCTAGTCTCATAAACAAATATAAATACAATTTAGAGAGAATAAATCAATAGCAGGTTTATAAACTTTGGCAAAACATATTGAGTCCAAAAGCTATTTTCTCTGAATTCAGTCTGATCCTCTGTACATGTAGGGATAATCATCAGTACAGTGGAAAATCCCTGGACCATTCTCTATAACAACGCTTCAGACCAGTATAGGTCCCCAGGTTTATTCTAAATCTTCTATAGCACTAAACAAATAAACAGTGAGTCAAGTTCCAAGTCCACAAGGGCTCCTCTCTTTAATAAACAAAAGCTTATTGATCTATATAACACTGGAGTAAACACAATTACTTCAATGCTATATTCCGGTAAAGTGACCATGAATCTCTACTATTTTGAAAATAGTTGGACAAGGCAAAAAGAGGAGAGAAATCGCAAATGAGAAACATAAATATTTTAACCCACAAGCACTCCCTAGATGTATAATAATCAAGTAAATTCACTAAAACGTCTTCTAAATAAGGTAGAAACCAATGCTGACTTCTGCCATAACTAGTGAAGTCATCTCTATAACATACACCCATACCTCAAATCATGCCTTGATGTAACTTGGCATTATCAAAGAATATTTTACCATTGGATCTTTGCAATTAATTATCTTAGTAAAATAACATTTATCAATTTCGCTTCTGTGATTCTGTTTTTATTTATGTAAATATAACTGGTTGCTTTCCCCGATTTTCCATAAGCAGGGCTGTGTAGCTTGTGACTTTTCCATTAATACATATAGCTACACAGAACTGTGTGGGGGTACAATCAGGAACATTATTTAAAACTATACCCTACAGTGGACAGTTAAGCCAATGTTGTAATAATCTGATCTCTAACTGCTTAATAAGTTGAAAGAAATGTGTCTGTTCTCTGGTCATAGATTTGGGGGAGCAGTTCGCTGCTTCTCTTGGTTGATTGGAGATATTTTGAAAACTGGCAAAGTGATCATAACCTGACTCAGGTTGATGTCATTCTAGCTTTGTGCTTTTCTGTCATCGTTGGTTTACCCTGTGGGCAAAAATACAATCTCTAAATAAACTGGGAAACATTGAAAGTTATTTTCTTATCTGACATCTGCAATGTAAACTGTTTTCAAAACCAACTAATATTAGGAGTTGTCATTCATTGGTTTTCTGTTTCTGATACAATCTTGCCTGAGAAATAACAAGTTTATCAGGATGTTGCTTATATAAAGTAGGCAGAGAAACTCCATCATAACCTGATATAACCAAATATAATTGTTATGTGGTTAATTCTTGTTCTGTCACTTGAGAAATCTAATGTTTCAAAGAGACCCCAAAAAAGTCTATTAGACCTTGTACCCACCAGCTGGAGCATTACTTTAGTACTTTTTAGAGAAAAGGAAGTACCACAAACAACTGTCTGACTATAAAATATAAAAACAAATCACAAATATAAATCAGTTGTGGAACCATAAGCTGTGATGTTCCTTGACTTCTGTTACTTGATTGACTTTATTGGAATTAAAGAAATCAAAAAGAAGGCAACAAAAAATGGGATTTGTTTTACTCCATGCAATAAGCACCATGTCCAGAATGTTTGTGAATTCCATATATTCAGAAAATTCTGCATCAGTTTATGACTGATTTCTTGACGATCTGAGGAAATTTGAGGAAAATGTGCAAGATCTGTAGCTTTATGTAAAAAGAGCATTAGAATTCCTGGTCAAAAATTGCCTCTATTTCAAGATGGAAGTGTGTGCATTTGAAAGACAGGGTATTCAATTCCTTGGATATCATATTTCTCATCATGGGATGACAAATAAGTGCTTTGGTATTAAAGGTAAGCATGCCCCTCTCTCCCTATAAATAGACACAAATAATTCCATAATTTCACCCAAGGAGCATCTACTATTAAAGGAGAACTAAAGCATGTTAAGACTAGGGGTGATTCGTAAATGGGGAGTTGGGAAACACTTACTAATATGGTTTATTGACTCCAGTACTACCTCCTGCTCTCACTAGAAAGTTAATCTTTCTTACACCACAGAACTGCAATGCTCTGCTCTTCTCTTCCTGCTTTACGTTGGATTTCTAGTGAGTTGTCCAAGCGCAGAAGCAGAATTATGATGTCAGACTACTTCTGTGCTTGCTCAACTCCCTGAATATCCAGCAGAAACTGAAGAGAATCTAGTGAAAGCAGTTAGCACAAGAGCCAATAAACCCTATCAGTAAGTATCCCCTCCCCGACAGAATCAACCCTAGTCTTACTGATCTCTATTTCTCCTTTAAAGAAACAGTCCAGTCCCCAACAGTTATTTGCTGATCCAGTTGTGGTTGTTAAATAAATTATTTTATAAATATATATATATATATATATATATATATATATATATATATATATTTTTAAACGTCTTTCTTTTAGAGCAGGTCGGCAACCTATGGCTGAAGCCAGATGTGGCTCTTTTGATGGCTACATCTGGCTCTTTGACTGTAATGAGAAGTGCATGCACCACTTGTTACAGTCTGCCAGCAAGCACTGTAGAGAGAAAGCTCTGTCAGCGCTTCCGGGTTGCCAGCCAATCCGGAGCCACTGACGTCATGGCTTCCGGGTTGCTAGCCAATCCAGAGCTGCTGATGTCACCACAATTCCAGGTTGCTAGCCAATCTGGAACCGCTGACGTTACCTATGTGATGTCAGCGGCTCCGGATTCCAACGGGCTGAGAGAGCCACATGTATATGGCTCTCTCAGCCCAAAAGGTTGCCGACCCCTGTTTTATAGGTTCATCCTCTGTCACCAACTTCTTCTTAAGCTGATTAATTTAGAATCTTATGCCACTGTCTCTATCCACATACTTTAAAATTCAGAAACAAAGCAGGTAAGCAGAGACTCTGAGATTGCAGATCTGCAAGATACAGATTGATTATTCAATATTGCAAAGCCTTCTAGTCAAATTCCTTTCATTAAGATTTCAAACTGAAATAGAATTTATTTTAGAAATTCATCAAAGTCACATCCAATAATTCAAAGGAAATTTCATAAGAATTAGTCATAAAATACAAATTTAAATCATTCTTATTGATATAGCACAACAATTCTGCCTTTTCTTAGTCGAACCATAACAAATAAAAAGTAAATCATATCTAACATAACAGACAATGTCATTAAAAAAGTCATTTGTATCTTTATAGACGTGTGACTGCTACGACGACCAACCCATAAAAAGTTTAATACAGGATGGAGCAAAAGCTGTACCCATGGAAGTTTCATGCGAGCCTTTGGAAAAAGAAATTGTTACCAATTAAAAATTAATTGTGAGCAAGTAAAAATTCAATAGCAAAATCAATAAAAGTTCACAGGTCAGCTGAGAAGGTGGCAGAGTGAGTCAAAAATCCCTTTTATGAGGGATTGAAGAGTAAAGGGAAGTGACAGTACCTCAAATTGTAAAGAAGATGCATAATATGAATGTAATTGTTTAGAAAAGGTTGTAACACGTAGTCTACCCATATACAGTAGACAATTTTTCTGAAAAGGAACCCATTCCTGCTATGATGTGGTGCTCTTATGGATTTGACTTTATGTATCTTGGGAAATGGTGTAATATAGGACTGATATTGTAGTCATTCACAAAAAAATATGCATATTTTTACAATAGCAAATCAATTGTCTTAACTCTTGATTTTATGTCTTTACTGGATCACAGTGCAATTTATAAAATATGTCCACATTTGATAGCTGACAGAGGCTTCATTCTCAGACATAGGCTATGCTATCAAGAACTGCAATAGCCCCCTCTTTGTTATCGGCTTGTATAACAACAGAGGGATTATTTTGTAGCTACTGAAAGTCAAGAAACATGGCAAGGTCAGTAACCAAGTACACAAATAAACTAGTGTTTAGGTGGCAATCACAAAGGAGATTACCCTTTTGGGTACTGGAAGCAGCTGCTGCCAGCCTTAAATAAGCATTCGTTCACCACCCTGCAAGTGGATACCTGTGGACTGACACGATTGCTGACACTGCCTAAGACAGAGAAGAAGGTTTCGCCCACTGCTAGGCCATTAGCTATTTTTTCCAAATTTGAAGCTATGGCTTGAGATAGCAATCAGATGTGCAACAATAAATAAAATCTGTTCTTGTTATTCTCTGTTGTTTAAATGCTTTCCCCCACAATTTGTCTAACTTGCAGTCTTTTTTTGATAAAGGCAAAATTACCCCATATTCATTCTGTCTGTCTGTCTGTCTATCAAGCACTCTCCTTTGGTTTTCTTTTCACAAAAAGCAAATTAGAAGCTTAATGTTCATTATGAATTCAGAGATTTTTCTCCCAGCATGGGGTCCTACTGTATAAGCATTGTTAAAGTTTAAGAAATTGCTTGGCTGTTTGCTATTATTTGGTTTTTAGCCACACATTACACTATGTGATTTTTTTTTAATTCAGACTCTGTCTTCACCATTTCATACTGAAATTGAGGTTTCAATGAACATGTGCAACAAGTGCAATAAGGTTCCAAGAATAACTTTATTGTCAAAGCTCTGTAGATTAGTACTTCCTGCTGTGCCGACAACACATTTTTGTAGGACTGTCTTGGACACCATTCAAACATTGGCTTTAATTATATTGCTGACCTTAAATACTCTGCTGAGTGTTTCACATACTGCTCATTAAATGGATAGTGAAAAACACAGTAGTCCATAAAAATATGTATTTTATTGGTCTACACCTCCTGTATTAATGAGTAGAGCGCAGTAGGTCATCCCTGTGATTTCCAAAGCACGCTTGTAATGTCTCTTTCATCTCTAAGGTGTGCTGTTAGAGTTTTGACATTGCAGATCCCAGTGAAAGGATTTCTGTCTGGTATGGAAATGGCCTCAGATCATTAATCATTTGTGAATGATATAGCATGTAAGTGTTCAATGATATGATAAAATTTCTACAAAACATCTGATAATAAGCTGCCTGCACAAATCACCATGGATATATTTTACGTAAATACATAGGCTCAGCTGTTTGAAAATTAATTGAATATTGCATTTAATTGTTCAAAAAGTTATGTGGCTTTAATGGCACTTCTAATGTCCCAATGCACTTATACACATGCAATTTACAGAGTGGTAGAATCATGCGGTTGCTTCCTGGGTGGTCCCTGGATTAAATAAGGAAGAAAAATACCTGAACGGTCTTTAAATCAAGTGCCAGGAAGTAGGATTAAGTCAATGGGAAGGCAGAGAGGTGATAACAGATTTATTGACACCATGGGGGTTGAAGGACTAAGGGAAGATGACATAATACACAAACTAGTACTGAGAAATGTAGTAGAATTAACAAAGAGTTTAAAACCTGTTTTTTTTGTTGCTTTTTTTTACCATATTCAATATATAAAAAATCTAGAACATTAACAGTAAGATAGGCAGTTTCCAAACACAGGCAACTATGGTTGTAAGTAAAACCCTGAGCGGATTTATTGATATTGATCTTTTTTGATATTGATACATTTTACATAAATTGAAGGAAATCAAAAACGTGGCGAAATGAAAATTATGGTGGTAGCGCAGCCAAAAATGAAGAAACTGATCAAATAGGGACAAAAAGGTCAAAATTTCCTTGATAAATATCCCCTATATATATATATATCTTTAATACATAACTCTCTTTACTAGAGTATATAGTTGTAGTATCTGTATGTAGCCATCACATAAGGTTATACCCAATACCCAGGGGAACTATTGAGAACTTGGTCTCAGAAAGCTTTTCCAAGGGCTGGAAGACTGAAAGGACAAGCAAGCCCAAGGACAGGTCATGTCATCAGGGTAGACAGAATGATATAGTATCAGCAGGCAGAAAGCTAGTGAACATGTTATGGGGGTCAAAGCAGGGTCATAAAGTAGCCACCAGACACTGTAGAGATGCCAGGTGAGAAATATACATCAGTTTTGCCTGAGAATTGTCTCTTTTGATAAGAAAAAAAATTCACAGTTGATATTTATATATCAGTAGGACAAAAATGAAGTAATGATAATATTCAGTGGCAAATCCTCAAATAATCTGTAATAGAACAAATCCATTTTTATTCCACTGTGTTTGTGAATGAAACTACCAAATGCCTACTGAATCAGAGTGGATGAAATGTGTATGCACGAAAACCTTTACAACACATACGGTAGTAATTGCATCCCATCCTGCTGTCTGTAAATACCACATATAAATTGCTAGTTTTTCAATTCAGGCCATAAAAACTTATATTTCATTTCTATTTATAGACTATTACCCAACAAATGAATGAAGTCCACATTGAACTTGGGTACTGACCCAAACAGTCCACATTCTTGGATGCTGAAAGGTCTATTCCTTTAGAAAGTGTGCTACAGCAATTACAGCTAGTTTTATCTAGGAGTAAAAATGTTATGTTACACAGACATTATTGTGTTTTAAACCAAAGAGATTCAGGCCAATGGATTTCACAGTCCATTAAACCAGAATTACAGAGTTTCCATAGCGTTAGCAATTCATAGAAACTGAAAATAGGTAGAACGCAATATGTTTTCTTTAGGAAAACAAATTCTGTGTTCATCTTTGTGTAAAACTACTTAAAAGCAGCTAGATCTTAACCCCTTCAGCTTTGCTGTTGCAGTGAGTGTGCTTCTAATTAAAGACACACATATTCTAGTTTTCAGCCTCCAGAGGCCCTTATGATCCCCTGTGCAAGCTGGAAAATTCTTACCACTATCTCCCCTAGCAAATGACTTTAATGGGGCGCTGTATCACAGTAGCTAACCATAAACAAAATATTTACATTGAACTAGTCCTATGAGTAACTCAGGTTACATATAAGTATTGCATGGATTTAATATACAGTAGAATAAAGTGTATATGCACCAGAGTGAATGAAAACATGTAAATGCTAGGCATTTGAATGCATGTGTAAGTCCATTTCACACTAAATACTGAAGAACTAAAGTCTCCTAATAAATCACATTTCTTCATTTAACCTACACGCAACAACAGAATAAATCCACAGTCTTTACCTTCCGTGCTACTATTACCATTTTTACATGCTTTTTCTGCATTAATTATATTCATGCAAACCCTGCATGTCCTGGGCATTGGCTTCTTACAGAGCATGTGTGAAAACCAGCACTGAGAGTATGCCTCATTGTTATTAATGGCTTAATGTACCATGTGACATTCCCCAAGCAGTCAAACAATATATGTCATATTGTGCCAGGGTTCATTAACATATTAATGAGGATCCAATATGGCAACCATGAGATACTAGCACTATATAAGATCACACTATAGCCCAGATTGGCTACTTCATACTGTATCGGTTTAGGCTGGTAGACCCCATACTTTCAGCTTATAAGTTACGGTTAGCTCTTCTGATGCCAACTTCCTACTCTGTTTGCATATCAGTTGCATACCGGTTTCACCACACAGATTCAACCTACAGTATTCATTTGCAACTCTGTAGTGCTGCCACATGCTTTTATGCACGCAGTTTGGAGTCTATATTTGGATATACAGCATTTGTTAAGCATCTCTTAATTACGTGAACTTCACTGGATAAAAATTTCCTTTTTCCAAATGTAAATCAAATGTGAACAAGCATGCTGGCCAATCAGATGCAAGTTGTTTCTGCAAAGAGATATCAGTGAGACAATACTATTATTACTAATATACTATACTATAATATTATATTATTAACAAATACATTTTGCATTATGTTTTAAAGCTTACAATATCAATGTTTATTTCACTATTCTTGTATATTTATGGGGACATAAAGTCTCTATAAATTAGCTCAAAAATAGCTGTCCAGCAGTCATTTTCATTTACCTCAGCTGTTATCATAGACTACAAAGCTATGGGCAGTGTGGTGGCTTGGTGGTTAGCACTGCTGCCTTGTAGCGCTTCGGCGGGTTCTGGATTCATTTCCACCCTGGACTTCATCTGCATGGAGTTGGTGGGGGTAATTTACGATTGTGCGAAGTGAGGTACGGAGTCTTCATCTCACTTCACACATGGTGTTATGCGCTCGTTGATGTCCTACACGCAGACATCAGCGAGCACTTTAAAGGGATTCCAGTCTTGGCGAGACCAAAAGAGTTGCCTCGCCGAGCAATTTTACTTGCTTTTGTTGTTCTTTTCTTTGATTTATGCAGCTGGAGTCCTCCATTTCACATCAAAATGCAGACGTCCAGTATTGCAGAGAGTGGGGAGCTTAGGACCACCTCCTTCCTCTTATGATCCAGTACTGCTGAGTAAGCTGTTAAGCTGACAGGGCCAATAACACGTGCACAGTCAAAGAGTGCCATAGACACAGCAGAAACAGCACTGGTTGTGGTCCTAAGCCACTGCAGTGACAGCAATGGATTTCCTAGTTTCATTATGAAATGCACAACTTATCCAGCTGCAGCTTTCACAAAAGAATGATTTAGTGATGAAGTATAGGCTGGTTAACATGTAGTATGCTACCTATCCTGTGGATTTAGATCACATTTAAATTAATCGTTAATAAACCTGCCAAGAAAAAAATTTAGTGTGTCTGTTTTATACCTTCGCTCTTTCCTTTCTCTAATGTAAGCCCAGAAGCTGTGCTTACACAGTGCACACTATGAAGAAAATACTTGAAAGCAAGAGATGAACAAACAGGTTGTGGTTAGTTTTGCAAGAATGGTTCACTGAGCTAACAAGGATTATATGAATGCTCCCTGAAGTCTTAGATCTCTGGTTCTACTGATTCATAATTGATCTGTAAGTAATTCAGATGAAGCAAGAGGTTTGCAGTGGGTTTCCTTTCAGCTACTCACACATCCTGGTTCACTGTATATAAGCTTGTAGGCTTCCTTTATGTACAGAGCATAGCTAACACAGCATCAGGGGGATCTTAGGTACAGGGAGTTGGTTGGTTGTATAGTAATGGGACACTTGGATTGTTTTGTGTTTGGTAACTTGGTTTTGTAACTGGGTTGTACTAGTTTACTTCACTCTGTAAATTTACTGGTTGTTCTATAATTAGGTGATTTCTGGATAAACATTGTATCTAAACTTGTAAATAATTGCTGTTTTTGCTTAATAAAACATTCCTGGGGCCAATGTATGATTGCCTCTTATTGTGATTGCACAAGCTGTTTCCACTTTACCTGCTGCCTGCTTTAGGATGGGTAATGATGGTAGCTAACCTGGATGGACATAGTGAAACCAGGGAAAGTAAGAGCACCCTGTTTATCCTGTGGTCTTTAATAATGATATACATTTCTATGCATTAGCTATCATTTTAACTGTCGAACAGCTGACCCCTATAGTACTTTTGATCAGTATAAAACTTCCTATTTTAATATTTACTGTGACTAAGCACCTTTCCAGATCAGTTTAGAACATGCACTTCATTGCCACAGGTCAAATGACTGTAGTTGTGCAGTTGATAAAGGGATTAGGGCCCAAAACATAACAAATTTATTAAAGTCAGAAAGTATTTCTGAGTTGATCGCGTAAGATCTCGCATTGTTCCCGCAAGATTACCACAAAAGTTTTTCGATCTTGACCTTTCTAATTTTTCGATGGAAAGGTAGCCATACCTTTACATTAGTAGTATGGCTACCTTTTTATAAAAAATCTCGAGGGAACAACGTGAGATCTTGTTCCATAAACTTGAAAAGACTGAGAGCACTCCATAGAGTGCAGTTAACACAGATGCAATAAAAGGGTTTGTGACCACTGCCTGTTATCCAGTAAATGGTTAGCTGCATGCCTACTGCCTGACTCTGGGTAGATCCAGCATACATCTGAAACCCAGGTGAAGAAATGATGCCTTGATCCATGCCTAATTCTCTTGCTCCCTTGATTATTCAGAGTTGTAATAGGAAAAATACATTTTTTATCACAAGCACACTAATAGCTAGCCTGCCCCATGATGACACAAAATAAGTGCTCTAAGCAAAGAGTAGGGGGTTGGGATATGGGAATTTTGGGTCCCCATCTGTATTTAAAAAGACCTCATGTTACATCAGATTAATGTTTTGAGGGATATACACATTCTTTAATCAGAATTATTGTGCACATCATATCATCTAGTCCAGGGGTGGCAAACCTTTTTGGCACGGAGTGTCTAAAAGGTGACATCACCCACTAGCACGTCCCCCGAAGTGCCGGTGCTGGTGAGTGACGTCATCACGCCAGCGTCGAGGGGAGGAGCACGCATGTGTTGGGGGAGGAGAGCTCCCCTGCGAGCGTGCGCTCCTTCAGTGCAGGCTACGGATCCGGCCTGAAAACTGTCAGATTGGGTCTGCGGCCTGTACTGAATTCCGGGTTTGGCGACGGCTTGCGTGCCAACAGAGAGGGCTCTGCATGCGCTCTCTGGCAAGCGTGCCATAGGTTCGCCATCCCTGATCTAGTCCATTATAGCATGTAGTTTGGTGAATCCCTTTATGACTAGGAATGACTTGTGTATATCCCCTAAGGTTCTAATGCAGCAGTTCGCAACCTTTTTGAGCCACGACCCCCAGCGCCAACGTCACTGCGCATCGTGTGATGATGTTCGGCTGGAACGTCATCACGTGCGAGCGTCACGTGATGACATTTGAGCGAAACGTCATCACATACATGCGTCACGTGATGACGTTCTGGCCAAACGTCATCACGCAGGAACTCTTGTAAAAAGGGTTCTCGACCCCCTGTGAGATGGTCGTGCGACCCCCGCTGGGGTCGCGACCCACAGGTTGAGAGCCGCTGTTCTAATGGAACAAAAAAAAAATATATATATATATATTGAGGCAACTCACCTACTATATAACCTACTACACTATAATACCTTCTATGTGTTTTATTACTATTAGCTTATTAGTTAAATACCTCACATATGTTTATAGCTGTACTAAAATACATCTCCCAGGATTCCCCAAACGAAAGGCTCATGGCATAAAATAAAACTTGAAATTGCCTAAAAATATTATAAAGCAGTAGACAGAGCCTGATAACTTCCTTTTGATATGTTTCGCCTGTTGAATACATGTCTGTTAACTCTAATCACTTTACCATTCTACAAGAGAAACTCCCAATGGGGATGTGTTTCTATGCAGCCTCTCTACAAAGAGAAATGTGATATTTGTCTCCACCTAGTGTAAAGAAACTGGTATAACATGTAAAAATACTATGATACAGTACATGTTATTGAAACATGGGAGTCATTTATTAAAGTGCTAATTCGCCTAGTATAGTGACTTTGCGTCACTACAATCAGGAACATGCAAATTCACTTCTTATTCTTGAAGCAGCAAACAGTGACAGACACAGTCACATGCGTAGGGCGGCATAGTCAGTCGCGCAATAATGGGATGATAAATCATGTGGAATGAGGTCAATTTGACAAGTGAAGGGCAGTGATGTCAGTTTCAACAGATCCCACAAACTTTATATAAGTGAATAATACTTATTTTTATATATTGCCTCGGGCCTAGTTCATGTTTAGTAGTAGACTAATTTAGTCACAGTCACCACTGGTAATTTTGAATGAATAGTGGCCTTACTCAACACTGGAGCCCTGCCATCAACCCCTCAATTCAACACTCTGATCAGGTGAAGGCAAACAGGTGGTGAATTTGCAGCAGTACGCCTTGCAGAATCTGATTCTTTGACAGACACCGTCTCCTGGTGAATAGCTGAATTACCTGTGCACGCGCACGCAAATTGATGTGAAGATTGATGCTCCGCAAGTCTGCGACAGGCGTAAGCGTCGGAATTGAGTTTTTTCAATAAGCTGGGTTGGAGAAGTCACGAAAGGACATGAATTTGGGCACTTATGTGACAGTTCGCCTTTTAATGAATGACTCCCAAACACTTCAGTTAAGCAATTCTACAGCTAAAAGGCTAATAGGGGGTAATTCAGCAATGTGCGAAGTGAGCTCCGGATCCGGATGCTGTTATGCGCTCTCTGATGTCCTGCACGCGGACATCAGTGAACACTTTAAAGGGATTCCAGTCTCGGCGAGGTGACTCGAGTGGTCTCGCCGAGACTGGAATCCCTTTAAAGTCTTTGCTGATGTCTGCGTGCAGGATATCAGCGAGCACATAACACCATGTGCGAAGTGATGCGAAGGATCTGGAGCTCACTTCGCACATTGCTGAATTACCTATATTTCTTGTTTTATATATAAAAATCAGTTTTGTATATTGTAACAGGTAGCAAGTTCATCGTATGCTTTTATAACTTCTGGTTGCAACACTGGTAGCAATCTAACAATGGATGCAGTTTTTTGCTAGAGGAAAATAGTGAATAATAAAAACAGTTCCAGAGGTATGGGTAGAAAAAAATAAATAAAAAAATATTTATTACAATAATATTTTCTTTTAGGCAAACTATTAGAAATTTGGGAATCATGGAGGAAAGATTGCTTGCCTACAAGTTCCCCTTTAAGCAAACAGTATTTGAAGGATGATTAGCCTGTGGCAGTATTGCATTTTATTTTACATGTTTGGGATGGAACATCCATATTTAAATAAAGCTGAACCATCTGAATGTTCTGGAGGCATAAATGATGGATTTGATACTGGTGTCTAATGAGGACACAATGGAGATAGGATAATATGGTTATAAATGGTGTTCAACTAAGCAGGGTATTCAGTAATATGACTTTAGGCAAAAATCCATGTAATGAATAGTGAAGATATTTAGTTATACATTAAATTTGGGGATTATTCACTAAGGTGCGAATTCAACTGTTGAATTCTCAAACAACGGATTCCTATAGTAAATCCGCGACTGCTGCAATTTCCCCTTAAAGTTGTGACTGTGACAAATTTCCATAGTAAAGTCGCGACTGCAACAATATTATCATTATAAAGACACGACTGCGACAGTAGCAGTCTATTGCGACTGTCTTTAGCTGGCGAATTCACACCTATACACAACAATTCAGACTTTAGTGAATAACCCTAAAATGTTTTCATATTGAATTGTTTAGTAACAGCAGACAATAAATTCTCCTTTAAAGTGTAAAAAAAAAAAGAAAAGCGTTAAAATACTTACTTTATACTGAGCCGATGAGCTGTGCTGTAATTAGCTGGCACATGATGCATCCCCCAACACTTTTTAACGCTTGTTTTTTTATTTTTTAAAATACGATATGTGCAGTGTGCATAGGGATTTGCACGGCCCTCTGTCGGTCTGAGGGACAGTGAACTGGCCCCCTTTGTACAAAGTTTGGGGACCTCTGGTATAGACAATATAATATTTATCTATTTAGATTTAAAAATTGGGCACCATACAAAACAAGGACTGAGTTGAGGTCTATTTAACAACGCATGCAATGTGACTGCTATCAGGAATAATAAAAACAGACAGAAAGCAATAATATATATGAATTCATCTCTAAAGATAACATTTTATTTACTTTATTTAAATAACTGCAGTGCCAGTCCAAATGACCTTTTTTGGATAATGTTTTTTTTTAATGAAAAATTCTATGACATTATATAAAACTGTCCTTGTTGTATATTTTCTGACTTTGACGTCCATTATCCATTCAAAACAGCAGAAAAATAAGAATTTTTATAGATGATCTCCAGCACAATATTTCACGGAAAATGATAGCATATGCCTGACACGTAGCACCGTGTATTTATTTATTTTCTGTTCTGATATAGGGGCTGATGTATTCTGCAGTGATTTAATGAGAATATTTAACCATTGATAAATTAACTTGTGAGAACCAAAGAATATGTCTAACTTTAAAGTGACATATACCAGCTAGACTTGGTTCAATAAGAACATGCATCCATATAATTTTTATTTGATAATGTTTTACAATCTATTGAAGTCTAAAAGGACCTATAGCAGTGATGGCGAACCTTTTTGGCACTGAGTGCCCACAAGTGACATCACTCACCAGTACCTTCCCACGAAACGCAGGCTCTGATGAGTGATGTCACTGCACCTGCGCTGGGGGAAGAGCTTTGCCACATCTATCCTATTGCGAGTGAGTGCTCCTTCAGTGTAGGCTGCCGATCTGACCTGAAAACTGTCAGGTTGAGTCCGCAGCCTGCACCAAAGGACCGCTCGCTCTCTGGGGGGATCAGATAAAGCAGTGGTGTTGAAGGTGCACATGCCATAGGTTTGCCATTCCTGACCTGTAGTGTTCATACTATGGGGTATTCAGAAAGCTGGAATCAGCATAAAAATGGTGCAAAATGTTGATTTACACAAAAAAAATGGATAATGGATCTTTACAATTTTTGGCTCAATATTTGTTGAATCAGGAAAATGACTTGATTATTGTCAGGCTCTAGGATACATGAACATGCCTGCCAGGACAAAGCTGATAACCTAAGAATCAAATAATTAAAAGATGATGTAGTGTGATGCAATAAAATATTTCCATAGCAAACTGTCTACTCAACACAATCACATCACTGTTACTTTCTGTTTTTTTTTCTTATTAAAGGAAACAATCTGAACAAACTGTGTCTGAACTGCTGAACATTTCAGTTGCTGCGAAAGTTACCCACTGCAAAGAATGTGTTTCAGTATTATTATTATTTGTTCATTATCTCTTGAAACTGTCATGTCTTATGATGCTATTTCCACAAAACAGAAATTATTTTGACTAAACTACATTTTTTTCTTTCTTTATTGGACAAACTAAAGAAAATGTGGATAAAATCAGTGACTGGATTTTATTGCCATAATTAAACTCAATATTAAACCCATGTGTTAAAGGGGAACTAAAGCCGGAGAAAAATTCAGGCTAGAAATAATATACCTTGGATATGCATAGGGTTTATTGTAACAGCTCAGTGGTGCACCAGCCCAATAACAGTGAAGATTGTTGTTTGTAAAGTAAGTCTTGCAACTTTATGAGCCCCACTGACTAAAGTCCGGATAGTCGCATAGAGCTGTGAATTCGAGCCTATTCTCCACTTCCCATGTTCACTCATTGAGCAAAGTCTGCAAAGTGGTGACTATATGACCAATTTGGGCAACTACACTAGTCGCGATTGTACAGAGCTCTTTGCATAATTTTGTGTGCAGGTGCATAGGTACATCTACTATTGACTAAACAGAGGAGTGATGTGAATGTAACTAGGTCAACTGCTCTGAATTCAACTGTTTGACTGCCACTTCAGACTGGCAAATCAGGGGGTTGATGTCAAAGTGACAATGGTGACTGTGACTAAGTGACAACATGACCTAAGAACAAGGTGACATAGAAATAGAATATTCACACAATACAGTTAGTGGGATATGAGGAGACTGACGTTACTGCCCTTCACTTCTCAAATTTGCATCACTCTGCCTGACTTCTCATCCTATTTCTATCTGACTGACTACACACACTATGCATCTGACAACATTTGCCACTGTCCGCCTGTTCGACAAGCATGTTCTTCACTTAGTCAATAGTAAGAATTGAACTTACCTCTATTTTGGCGATGTCACTCGAATTGTAGTGAAGTTAATTCAACAAGTGAATTCAAATTTAGTCAGTGAGGCTCTATATGTTTATTACCTGGGTAAGGAATCTTCCTTGGAAAAGTGTCTGTGCACATGTTTAGTCTGTACCTGTGGCAAGATAGAATGACTAGAAAGTTATCCATAGAGAACAGAGACTTTGAATATAGACAAGACATGGATATGCTTAGCACTCTTTGAGGAAATTTAATAAACTTGGAAAATCCAGATTTCACTTTTCCGAGTTTATCCCGAGAACATCTCGGCTGTTCATGTAGTAAAAATCACTCGATATTTTTGATAAAAAGGTAGCCATACTAGTAATGTAAAGTATGGCTACCTTCCCATCGAAAAATTAGATCGAAAAGTTTTGGTCGGTAAATATTGACTGAAAATATTGAGCGATTTTTACCGCACAAACAGCCAAGATGTTTTCGGGATAAACTTGGAAAAGTGAAATCAGGCTTTTCTGAGTTTATTAAATTTCACCCATTTGTATTGTAAGGAACATGTCTGCTGTTTAAACAAAAAAAAATCCATTTGTTAATGAAAGTAAATGAAAGTACTTGACAGAATCTATTTAATATTTTAGCAGCGCTATGTTCGAGTTCAGCTCCTCTTTGGAGATTGCATCATACTCCGATATTCTTCCACAATTTAAAAGCATACTGGGTTAATTGCAGTCTGACTAGTTCATTCCTAATATATCTCTTTGCCTGTGAGTATGTGTAATTGCAAAGGGTAAGCTCTATTGAATGGTTATCTCTGTAAAGCTAGGGAAGATGTTGGAACTATATACAGTAAATACAACAATAAATAAATAATACACATGTAATTATGTAATCTGCAGATTCTTTTTATTTAATTGTAACTTTTCAAAACTATGCTTAATCAGCTCAGTACTACCATTACAACCTTTTGTGTATGAAAGCATGCAACTTTCACCTGTTGTGAATTCAGCAAGGCGTACTTCTCTGAACGCGCTGAGTTTGCCAGGTGAAAGTTGGTAAAGTAGAATGTTGATGGCATGGCTCTGGTTTGGTGTAAGGTGACGGTACACTCAAATGGCAAAGAGAATATAGATTAAAGTATAAGTAAAGTTATGGACAAAACTATACTGTACATATATTTTACATTTATAAAGAATAAACCTAAACTTAAACATTAAAATATAAAAATTTATTTTAGGATCAGGAGTTCTCACCTTTTAATCAAACAGTCCTGCTCCCCCACCCATTCTGTGTACAGACTCTTCCTGAGCAGTGCCAATAAGCCCCACCCCCAAGTGACATCGCAAATTATACAGGGAGACACAAACTCTCCTCCCCCTGTCCTATCTGAAAAGCCTGTTTATAACCCTGAGCATGCGCAGAGAAGACCTGTCTGGCAGATAAGAGCTGTCCGGGCCACCTGTGCAGTCTGCTGTGAAGAGAAAAGTCAGTTAGAGAGTTAGAGGAGGGGGTGTGACTTTAACCCTATACTGTCCATAGCAGGAAGCCCTTCCCTGAGACAATGCAGTTGCAGAGGGATATTGAGCTCTGCTGACTTAAGAGGTGAGTCAGGAATTTCTTAATCCATTTATTGCATGACAGTAGGTAAATACAGCTTTATTTATATACAGGGTTTACTTACACTTTAAGTCGCAACATGACCTTGCAATGTTGTCACAAGTTAAGAGGTGTAAATATTATAATATAGGTGACTTTAATACAGCACCAATAATGGTGACCAAATATGTACCATTTTACTACAGTGTTAGAATGTGTTTTACTAACCATAAACTTTTCTTTCTTGGTGTTTACTTTTGTTGTGTATTCTCACAAATTTGATATCCATGTTCATGTCATTTATGATTTATATTATTTATATGTTCAGTGTTAGTTTAGCAAACTTTCATAGTAATTTGGCCTGATTTCCCTGGCTTTTCACACTCTTTTCAGTTCAAATTTATTTGGACTTTTTAATGTTGGTATTTGACAGTTGTGTTCTAGATTTTGGCACTTTATTCCCGGTTTAATGTTTCATTTATTCATTCCTCTTACATGGAATGTTTATTTTCAATTTTTTTGAATGTACTGTACATGTGTTTATTACAGTTTTATAGTTATTGCCCTTATTTTCCATTTTGTTGATGTATTAAAATTTCAGCACTATATATTTTTTATAAAATCAAGTTTGTTAGAGACTGGGTATTTTATATAATTTTTTAAAGAAGGTCTAAATTCTCCTCATAAATCCTATTTGTCAATTTAGCCTACTAGTACATGCCAGCAACTCAATAAATATAATGTTTCCTGCTGCAAGCCACCTACTAAATTATTTCTGCTTCTTCTGTTAACAAGTACATGGCAACTTTTGTAGCATATTAGCTCCACCTACTGCTGAGAAAAATGCTGTCCTGGGCAGTGACTTATTACAGAGCATGTGTGAAAACTAGCATTGAGTGTGTGCCTCATCGATGATCACAGCTAATTTACTATGTAATATTTCCAAGCAAAATTTACTAAAGTCAAAAATTTTTTTTTTTTACCTTTTCTCCCTTTTTTGCCTGATTAATTGCCCCAGAATGACTGATTTTAAAATGAAATATCATAAAAAAAGGCACATAGGGTCTAAGGCAATCTAATTTATTATGCATACCATAAAATTATAGGCAGAATAATCAGGAAATTAAAAACAGACAATCTTTTCTTCACTGTCCCTGCTCTTATTATTATTATTATACTACTTATCTTTCTGTTATTCTGCTGCACTAAGCTTTTTCTTTCTGTATACTGGGGTACTCTTTCATTCTGTATACTGGGGATACTCTTTCTTTCTGTATACTGGGGGTACTCTTTCATTCTGTATACTGGGGGTACTCTTTCTTTCTGTATACTGGGGGTACTCTTTCTTTCTGTAT